>JABUQX010058794.1:0-19932 GCA_015478945.1 Trachelipus rathkii
CTCTCTCTCTCTCTCTCTCTCTCTCTCTCTCTCTCTCTCTCTCTCTCTCTCTCTCTCTCTCTCTCTCTCTCTCTCTCTCTCTCTCTCTCTCTCTCTCTCTCTCTCTCTCTCTCTCTCTCTCTCTCTCTCTCTCTCTCTCTCTCTCTCTCTCTCTCTCTCTCTCTCTCTCTCTCTCTCTCTCTCTCTCTCTCTCTCTCTCTCTCTCTCTCTCTCTCTCTCTCTCTCTCTCTCTCTCTCTCTCTCTCTCTCTCTCTCTCTCTCTCTCTCTCTCTCTCTCTCTCTCTCTCTCTCTCTCTCTCTCTCTCTCTCTCTCTCTCTCTCTCTCTCTCTCTCTCTCTCTCTCTCTCTCTCTCTCTCTCTCTCTCTCTCTCTCTCTCTCTCTCTCTCTCTCTCTCTCTCTCTCTCTCTCTCTCTCTCTCTCTCTCTCTCTCTCTCTCTCTCTCTCTCTCTCTCTCTCTCTCTCTCTCTCTCTCTCTCTCTCTCTCTCTCTCTCTCTCTCTCTCTCTCTCTCTCTCTCTCTCTCTCTCTCTCTCTCTCTCTCTCTCTCTCTCTCTCTCTCTCTCTCTCTCTCTCTCTCTCTCTCTCTCTCTCTCTCTCTCTCTCTCTCTCTCTCTCTCTCTCTCTCTCTCTCTCTCTCTCTCTCTCTCTCTCTCTCTCTCTCTCTCTCTCTCTCTCTCTCTCTCTCTCTCTCTCTCTCTCTCTCTCTCTCTCTCTCTCTCTCTCTCTCTCTCTCTCTCTCTCTCTCTCTCTCTCTCTCTCTCTCTCTCTCTCTCTCTCTCTCTCTCTCTCTCTCTCTCTCTCTCTCTCTCTCTCTCTCTCTCTCTCTCTCTCTCTCTCTCTCTCTCTCTCTCTCTCTCTCTCTCTCTCTCTCTCTCTCTCTCTCTCTCTCTCTCTCTCTCTCTCTCTCTCTCTCTCTCTCTCTCTCTCTCTCTCTCTCTCTCTCTCTCTCTCTCTCTCTCTCTCTCTCTCTCTCTCTCTCTCTCTCTCTCTCTCTCTCTCTCTCTCTCTCTCTCTCTCTCTCTCTCTCTCTCTCTCTCTCTCTCTCTCTCTCTCTCTCTCTCTCTCTCTCTCTCTCTCTCTCTCTCTCTCTCTCTCTCTCTCTCTCTCTCTCTCTCTCTCTCTCTCTCTCTCTCTCTCTCTCTCTCTCTCTCTCTCTCTCTCTCTCTCTCTCTCTCTCTCTCTCTCTCTCTCTCTCTCTCTCTCTCTCTCTCTCTCTCTCTCTCTCTCTCTCTCTCTCTCTCTCTCTCTCTCTCTCTCTCTCTCTCTCTCTCTCTCTCTCTCTCTCTCTCTCTCTCTCTCTCTCTCTCTCTCTCTCTCTCTCTCTCTCTCTCTCTCTCTCTCTCTCTCTCTCTCTCTCTCTCTCTCTCTCTCTCTCTCTCTCTCTCTCTCTCTCTCTCTCTCTCTCTCTCTCTCTCTCTCTCTCTCTCTCTCTCTCTCTCTCTCTCTCTCTCTCTCTCTCTCTCTCTCTCTCTCTCTCTCTCTCTCTCTCTCTCTCTCTCTCTCTCTCTCTCTCTCTCTCTCTCTCTCTCTCTCTCTCTCTCTCTCTCTCTCTCTCTCTCTCTCTCTCTCTCTCTCTCTCTCTCTCTCTCTCTCTCTCTCTCTCTCTCTCTCTCTCTCTCTCTCTCTCTCTCTCTCTCTCTCTCTCTCTCTCTCTCTCTCTCTCTCTCTCTCTCTCTCTCTCTCTCTCTCTCTCTCTCTCTCTCTCTCTCTCTCTCTCTCTCTCTCTCTCTCTCTCTCTCTCTCTCTCTCTCTCTCTCTCTCTCTCTCTCTCTCTCTCTCTCTCTCTCTCTCTCTCTCTCTCTCTCTCTCTCTCTCTCTCTCTCTCTCTCTCTCTCTCTCTCTCTCTCTCTCTCTCTCTCTCTCTCTCTCTCTCTCTCTCTCTCTCTCTCTCTCTCTCTCTCTCTCTCTCTCTCTCTCTCTCTCTCTCTCTCTCTCTCTCTCTCTCTCTCTCTCTCTCTCTCTCTCTCTCTCTCTCTCTCTCTCTCTCTCTCTCTCTCTCTCTCTCTCTCTCTCTCTCTCTCTCTCTCTCTCTCTCTCTCTCTCTCTCTCTCTCTCTCTCTCTCTCTCTCTCTCTCTCTCTCTCTCTCTCTCTCTCTCTCTCTCTCTCTCTCTCTCTCTCTCTCTCTCTCTCTCTCTCTCTCTCTCTCTCTCTCTCTCTCTCTCTCTCTCTCTCTCTCTCTCTCTCTCTCTCTCTCTCTCTCTCTCTCTCTCTCTCTCTCTCTCTCTCTCTCTCTCTCTCTCTCTCTCTCTCTCTCTCTCTCTCTCTCTCTCTCTCTCTCTCTCTCTCTCTCTCTCTCTCTCTCTCTCTCTCTCTCTCTCTCTCTCTCTCTCTCTCTCTCTCTCTCTCTCTCTCTCTCTCTCTCTCTCTCTCTCTCTCTCTCTCTCTCTCTCTCTCTCTCTCTCTCTCTCTCTCTCTCTCTCTCTCTCTCTCTCTCTCTCTCTCTCTCTCTCTCTCTCTCTCTCTCTCTCTCTCTCTCTCTCTCTCTCTCTCTCTCTCTCTCTCTCTCTCTCTCTCTCTCTCTCTCTCTCTCTCTCTCTCTCTCTCTCTCTCTCTCTCTCTCTCTCTCTCTCTCTCTCTCTCTCTCTCTCTCTCTCTCTCTCTCTCTCTCTCTCTCTCTCTCTCTCTCTCTCTCTCTCTCTCTCTCTCTCTCTCTCTCTCTCTCTCTCTCTCTCTCTCTCTCTCTCTCTCTCTCTCTCTCTCTCTCTCTCTCTCTCTCTCTCTCTCTCTCTCTCTCTCTCTCTCTCTCTCTCTCTCTCTCTCTCTCTCTCTCTCTCTCTCTCTCTCTCTCTCTCTCTCTCTCTCTCTCTCTCTCTCTCTCTCTCTCTCTCTCTCTCTCTCTCTCTCTCTCTCTCTCTCTCTCTCTCTCTCTCTCTCTCTCTCTCTCTCTCTCTCTCTCTCTCTCTCTCTCTCTCTCTCTCTCTCTCTCTCTCTCTCTCTCTCTCTCTCTCTCTCTCTCTCTCTCTCTCTCTCTCTCTCTCTCTCTCTCTCTCTCTCTCTCTCTCTCTCTCTCTCTCTCTCTCTCTCTCTCTCTCTCTCTCTCTCTCTCTCTCTCTCTCTCTCTCTCTCTCTCTCTCTCTCTCTCTCTCTCTCTCTCTCTCTCTCTCTCTCTCTCTCTCTCTCTCTCTCTCTCTCTCTCTCTCTCTCTCTCTCTCTCTCTCTCTCTCTCTCTCTCTCTCTCTCTCTCTCTCTCTCTCTCTCTCTCTCTCTCTCTCTCTCTCTCTCTCTCTCTCTCTCTCTCTCTCTCTCTCTCTCTCTCTCTCTCTCTCTCTCTCTCTCTCTCTCTCTCTCTCTCTCTCTCTCTCTCTCTCTCTCTCTCTCTCTCTCTCTCTCTCTCTCTCTCTCTCTCTCTCTCTCTCTCTCTCTCTCTCTCTCTCTCTCTCTCTCTCTCTCTCTCTCTCTCTCTCTCTCTCTCTCTCTCTCTCTCTCTCTCTCTCTCTCTCTCTCTCTCTCTCTCTCTCTCTCTCTCTCTCTCTCTCTCTCTCTCTCTCTCTCTCTCTCTCTCTCTCTCTCTCTCTCTCTCTCTCTCTCTCTCTCTCTCTCTCTCTCTCTCTCTCTCTCTCTCTCTCTCTCTCTCTCTCTCTCTCTCTCTCTCTCTCTCTCTCTCTCTCTCTCTCTCTCTCTCTCTCTCTCTCTCTCTCTCTCTCTCTCTCTCTCTCTCTCTCTCTCTCTCTCTCTCTCTCTCTCTCTCTCTCTCTCTCTCTCTCTCTCTCTCTCTCTCTCTCTCTCTCTCTCTCTCTCTCTCTCTCTCTCTCTCTCTCTCTCTCTCTCTCTCTCTCTCTCTCTCTCTCTCTCTCTCTCTCTCTCTCTCTCTCTCTCTCTCTCTCTCTCTCTCTCTCTCTCTCTCTCTCTCTCTCTCTCTCTCTCTCTCTCTCTCTCTCTCTCTCTCTCTCTCTCTCTCTCTCTCTCTCTCTCTCTCTCTCTCTCTCTCTCTCTCTCTCTCTCTCTCTCTCTCTCTCTCTCTCTCTCTCTCTCTCTCTCTCTCTCTGTCCTCTCTCCTCTCTCTCTCTTCTCTCGTCTCTGCTCTCGTCTCTCACTTGTGGTGTTCTCTCCATCTTCATCTCTCTCTCTCATCTTGTATCTCCGTCGGTAACACTGCTGTCTTAGCTTCTGCTAAAGCTGAACTGCTTGCTCAAATTTTTCCTTCTAATTTCACTCTAGAAGGTTCCAGAGCTATTTCCCCGCTCTTCCTCCTTTCAACTCATTAAAATGTTATTTCTACGCTATCTGAACTTAACACTAAGAAAGCGGAGAGAACTGAAATTATCCCTCCAGTATTCCTCTAAACTTGTGCTTCTGACCTTTCATCCAGACTAAGTAAACTGTTTCCTCACTGTCTATCAACTAAAACCTTTTCCTCCTGCTTGAAGAGTGCATTTATCCAGTATGTGCTGAAGAAGCGGGACCCCAGTCAACAATCCAACTATCGTCCAATCTCTTTAACCTCTGCTCTTCATAAAGTTTTTGAATTTATTCTTAAAAACAAGATTTAGAAACATCTTAAATCTTATAATCTTATCTCCGATTGCCCGTATGACATCTGTAAGGACCGCTTGACTGATGATCTTCTTTCCTTTCTCTGCGACTCTTGATCCTCTGCTCTTCCGAATTTCGGTGAATCTTTTCCTGTGGCGCTAGACATAGGCCTTTGAGCACTCAGCAATTATGGGATGAGAAAACCGGGAGCTTTAAAAACTACGATTGAAACGTTCTTTTTTGGGGGACGTGGATGGCCTAGTGGTTAGAGCATCCGGTTATTGTTAACTCTGCGACGCGGAGTCCAATGTTCGAATCCCGCTGATGGAAAGTAAAATCTCCTTTGACTCATTCATTTAAAATGAATGAGTCAAAGGAGATTTTACTCTCCATCAGCGGGATTCGAACATTGGACTTCGCGTCGCAGAGTTAACAATAACTGGATGCTCTAACTACTAGGCTTTCGCTAAACTCTGGTACAAAGCTTTAATTTCTTTCATTCGAATAGTTCTATGGCTGCTATTGTAGATAGCCACCATTTATTCTATAAATCTATCCATAGTAGTGTTCCTCAGAATTCTATACTATCCCAACTTTTTTTTTCATTTTACATCAAAGATCTATCTGTTACTGTTTCTTCTCTCCACTCTTAGGCTGATAACTCAAACACTCATCATTATTCTTCCAATTTGAAAGACAACTCATTCAACAGCAAATAAATAATGCTATGAGGATAGCCTTGAAGCAACAAATCTCTGATCTTTCTCATACCTATAGTTGTGTTAAAGAAAACATTGTTGTTTTCGATGCTTCAGTTACTTCATCTATCTACTTGACATAATCTTCCAAACAACTAAAATATCTTCTTTGAAAACACAACTTAATAACCTTCTTCTGTTTTTACCATTCTTGATATTTTCCTTTCTCGTGATCTTTCTTAGAAGGATTACATTATGTTCTTTCAAACAAGCTTCTTGGAAGTTGGGTGTTCCAATTAAGGCTTTTTCGGAACTTCTTGTCATCACCCCAGTTGCTAGATTTGCATATGGGCGCTGCTCGCCCTTGTATAGAGTATGAATCACATATCTGGTGTGGTTCCACAAATATTGCTCTCTTTGATAAAGTGTAGTCTAGGTAGGGCTTGCCGACTTCTTATCTCTCATACTCTCACTAACCCTCTCTCCAATCTTTAAAGCCATCGAACTCTTGCAATACTCTCCTTATTCTATTAATATTACAATTTATTGAATTTGCATTTCTCTTTTGAATTTTACAGTCATGTACCTCCTTTGAAGAGAGTTCCTGTGACTCGCATATCAGCCTATCTCATCCTCACTCTATTCAACTCTCTCACCCAGACTTAACTGCTATGCTCAATCTTACATGTACTCCATTGGTAAAGTCTGGAACACACTCCGTTTATCTATTTTTCCAACTACCTTTGATTTGCCCAATTTCAAGCACTGCGTATCGGCGCATGTTAGGCCTTAATTTGGCCCTGGTTTCCAAGTTTTCAAAAACTCGGCTGGAATTTGGTAAGCCTCTGGTCATTATTCACTAGAGGATATATATATATATATATATATTATATATATATATATATAATATATATATATATATATATATATATATATATATATATATATATATATATATATATATATATATATACTTTATCTATATAATTAATATATATATATATATATATATATATATGCGTATATATATATAATTTTATATCCGTTGCTATTCTTTGAAATCTGAAATAACAAAACCAATGCTCTGAACATTTTGGTGGAATACAGCAAAAATCTTGGTGAATTTTGTTTCATTTGATACAAACTATATGTGAAATCGTAAACTGTTTTTAATAAATATGATGAAATCTTGTTGACATTTCGGGAAACAGTGATTCCCATCTTCAGGATAAACATACAAACATGGTAATAATTCTTAGGTAGCTTGTTGGTAAAAGGCAGTTGAAGGCTATATTATAACACTATTATAATTACAAATTTTATAACTAGAACAGTTGCACATAGTAGATATATTATAATGTGAGTTGCAGGTGAAACAGACCGCTATCGTTATTTAGTGAGGGTTTAAGACTGGCTAGGTGAATTGATTCTAAAATTTTCAGATCAAGTTGTTGGTTGGTTTGTGAAATAATTGTAAAATGAGATAAACTTATGGGATGATTTTTAGTGAAGCTATGGTTCCTAAGGATTCTGCAATCTGCTCGACCATATTAACACTCATTCACTGGATCCTGACTTACGAAAGATTAGACTCAAATTCCTCAGAATTTATCGAAGCCTTTCTCTATGGTCCCTTTCAGTCTTGGACCGATACATTAGGTCTCATTCGATCACTGCCATGAGAGAGAAACCATTACCAATAACCTTGTATGAGGTTTCACGAAGCCCGCCGGTAGAACCTAACTTCAAATGGCGTTATGGTCGAGCACGACGAGCAGAGTGGGTTCTTTTTTCTTTTTTTTATCACGCAGCGGCCATACACCCTCGTTTCCATAACATTTTAAGTGCTGAACAATGTTATTTTGTAAGGTAGGTCTGATTACTTCTTAATCTGCATTTGAGCTGAATGTTCATAAAATATGTATTTTTTTAATATTATTATTTAAGCCCCAAGATTGTTCAAACTCCAAAAAGTAAATAAAATGAAAGTTAATGAACAAGAATTTTTTTTGTTTATTTTAGGTTACCGTGATTTTTTTGCAACATAATTGCATAATTGTATTTTCTTGAAGAGAAAGCTGAAAACATCATTTTCTAAAACTATCAAACCCAGATAGATTGGTCATCATTTCTTTATGACATTTGATAAAATGATACAATCATAGTACGACGTAAATATTTTAATTAATTTGTGTCCACAATAAAGTGTTCCCGTATATACTAATAGTATAGCTTAACTATATATTACTATTAGTCAATACTGGTTTATTTAATATCTATTGGTATATATTTATGTATACTTATCTTATAAATACTATATCCACGTAGGGTATATAGGTTAATAAAGTTGATTGTAGAAGTATTTATATATAATATTTAGACTATATATAGTAGTATTGATAGTAGCTGAGTAGATAAAGCGTACGTATATATACCTAAGTGCGTAGCGCGTTTTGTAGGAGGTAACTTAGCCGTCTGGCACTTATAATGTGTTTAGGGTGAGGGAGAGTTGCAGTAATGGCATCTGCTTATTGGTACGGATGCTCAGCATGTATGTCTTTGCGGTGTGCGGATACTAGGAGAACGGTGCCAGGGGTACCTCTATTAATCAAGTACCAAGTATCAGATATTATATATTTGGAAATCAGCCAAAAATTCCTACTTTACAGGATGGTGTATTGTAGGTTTGTGTTTGTGTTTATTTTATTTTTAGGGATATGATTTCGTTAAAAATTGATTTCCCCCTATGTTAGCGGCTGGCTGCGAGCCGACGGGGCTGCGATCCGAGTTTTACAGAGGTATCATTCACCAAGGTGGTAGTTTTGAGGGGTCCAGTAGTGAAGAATGGTTTGTTTCGTTTGTCTTGTTTACAGCTGAAGGGTATGAGCTGTGAGGTAAGTAGTCTCGCCGGCAAAGTATGGGCAGGAGCTCGGGTGTCTCTCAGCCTCCCGGGTTGGAGTCCTGATGGGGAGGGAGATGGATCTGAATAGTAGCCCGTCGCTCGGTCAGGTCTCACGCGGGAGTGGTCTCTGCGTGAATCTCCCGCCTTTCGTGTCTTTTATCGGGGTTGGTGGTGCGTCCGTGGCGGGCCGGGGTGGTCTTATTGGCGAGACGTATTCGCCCCTCCGGGGTATTGGGAAACGGTTCCCTCTGGGCGGGGGCCTCTCTGGTCTCCCTCTAAATGTTGTTGAACACCTAAGCGTGTTGTTGGTGCTGTGGTTTGTTTATGTAAGATTTTGGTGAGTCGTATTGTGGGTCGGACGGCGGATGAGATATAAATAACGAAATTAAAGAAAATCGTGTGTCAGAGATATTTTTGGCCAGTACAAAAAAGCGACATTGTATTCGTTCACGCAAAGTTAGGGGCTGCGACGGAGCGCGGTGAGCTTGTGGGGAGGGAACTCAGATTCAGAGCGTGGGGGGACGTATTCATGAGCCCCGGAGGCGGGGCGATGTCGGGATTAAGGAGACCCCGGGCCTGCGTTGTCCGAGCGGACAGCGCTGGGCCTCCTCTCAATTATATACCGCAGAAGGGTCGGAGGTGTGTGCCGGACGACCGATATGTCGGTTCCTGCGCCGGATGCGGGGTGGGATCTGAGTGTCCCGGCGCTCTGTGCGTCTCCACCGGGTGAGGAGGGTCTGAGAGATCCCTCCGACTGCCTGCCCATCTGTTTGCGGTTTAGCCCTAGGGTTATTTCCTTTAGTTTAGAAAAAAACAAAAAAAAAATTGTATTCGTTCCAGAAAGTAGTGCACTGTCGTGCGGGTATTGTTACTGGGTTGAACTGGTCGCCCGGCCGTTCGCCTGCGAGCCCGCTTCGTATAAATGGGGGCGAAAAATAAGATATTCTTCAATCGTTTTGGTTAACATTATATTTTCCGAATGGTACATAAGCAAAAAGAAAGAAAGATAAAAAAAAGAAAGAAAAAAGTTTTGGTAAGAAACCCATCCTTAGTAAATTTGTCGGCTGAATTCCAAATAGTATAATCGTTTGTTTTAACTGTAGGACGTCTGCCGTTCTCTAGTTTACATGATTTGTGAGATTAAAAAAATCTAAGACGCATGATATAATACGTATATATAAGTATTAGTACGTATACGCGAGTATTATAATATAGTATATTCTAGTATATACTATATAAATATTACTATATATATAGTATATATATATATATATACCTAATTAGTAATCGCTATCTGACACTCATTCTGGACACAAATAATAAATATTTACGTGGAAATAAACTCAAAAAAAGATTAAATAAAATGAATTTGAAAATAAATCAATTTGAAGGTCTGAAAAAAATAGACAAAAAGTAAGTTCTCCTTTTATATGCGAAATCCAGAATTTTTTTAATTTCTTTACCTAAAATAAAAGCAAATCGAATACCAAGCCCTTCCATACTAAATTATTTTGAGGACCATGGTTTACTTAAGGTCCTATATATAAATATAATAGGTAAGATATATATAATATATATAGTAGCAGGTATTACTGTTATAATTATATATATATTATACAGCTATATATATAATATAATATAGTATGTAGCATAATATATATAAGCTGGAGTAGGTCATATATATAGTATATTATCTACTAGTACGTATACAGAGAAAATGGAGCATAGAGGAATTAAAGAGCAGAAGAGATTTAATAAGCTAATCGATAAACAAGTTATCTAATAGATTAGGGCAGCGAATAGGTTATGGTTAAGTTAAGGTTGGGTACTGTAGGTTAGGTTAGATTAATTTAGGTTAGGTTAAGTTTGCTTAGGTTACGATAGGTTTGCATATAAGTATTTTTTGAATCATAATGAACTCATGTTAATCCAAAAATCAACTTTGTATATATATACCTATATATATATATATATATAGTATATATATATATTATTATATATATGTATATATATATATAATATAATACTATACTAATTATCAGTATGTTACTATATATAGGGCGCTGTATAATTAGTGTAGCTAACTATATATACTATATATATATATATATATATTGAAGTGACTGCTCCGTGCAAATGCGGTTTAATGTTTGTAATGGACTGGAGCCATCCAACTTTTCATCTGATATCTTTTTATGATATCACAATTGATCTTGATGAAATGTTTTTCATTCTGACGCTAATGGATAAGCCACAAAAAATCAACGAAAAAACGTCACTCAAACACCCTAAATTATCACCATCCTTTTTAGACTGGAGTAGGATTTTTTTAGACTGGAGTATGGTTTTTTTATTTTTATTTATTTATTGTTTTTCAAACTAGATTGCTTCCCTTCATTTGGTTTGATTTTTGATTGTATCGTATCCCCCAGGAAGCTTACTTAAATCCTTTGATGTTATTTCAGATCTTTCTTGGCAATGAAATAAACTTTGCTCTATCATAAAACATTAGAAATAAAGAATTAGATCAAAAGACATCTGTGAAGTGAGATTTTAGAGAAATAGAAAAGGAATCAATATTAGACAAAGAACTGGTCAATAATATTATAATGTCTAAAAATCTGATGATGGCTGACAAGTCAATTGCTCAAAACATAAAGGTTTGTTAATTTTTTTCATCATTTTATAAGTTAATAATGGATGTTTTAGAGCAGGCTTTCCAACTTGAGTCCTAAATTTACGTATGTGGACCACCTTATACTCATATGTAATATTCATAAATTACCGTAAATATAGCTATATTTATTTGCAGGTTAGTAAAAGCTAATAATTAATCCAATGATTTAGAGAATGAGCATTATTTTCTTTATTATTATTATTATTATTATTATTATTATTATTATTATTATTATTATTATTATTATTATTATTATTATTATTATTATTATTATTATTATTATCCAGTCAAGGTCTTCCTCGTTGACTCTCCATGGACTGCGGAGCAGGCGTACACAATATGCACACAAATACAAGATAGTTAAGTGAGGTATAGCATTGATCGTAAGTCAAACAAAAGAAAGCCCCCCTTTCCCCCCCCCCGCATCTTAATACCCATAAGTGCCCAGACCATTGCCAAAATCCAACCCTGAAGCTTTATTGCCACTTGTGGCCAAATCATCAGACTGTCAGCGGTTTGCAGTTCCCTGGACAGGCCCGCAATCATACCCACCTCACAAAACCATGCCATTCAGCCATTCACTCCTATTATGCAGCATTCTACTAACTTTAACTAAATTTACATTCCGTTTTCTTCATTTACTCCATTGCTGAGTTAATCCACATGTTTCTATGTCTTATTCCTAACACACTTAGCTATTTTACAACCTCTTAACCTATCAACTACCATCCTACCATCCATCTTTTCAAATTTGACCAAACCACCTTAATAACCCCATCCATATGCAAAATTAAATTAAGCAAGGAGATGTGGCACATCCCTACCTCACTTCACTATTAATATAAACCAATCAACTTTCAACTCCATTTATTCTTACACACTTCATTACGTCATATATACTTTTGATTGCATTCAGAAGCCTACCACTTAACACCTGCACAAGCTTCTCTATTAATCCTGTTGTGTATGCCTGTTGCAAAATCCATAAATTCCTAAATACAAATGTTATTCTGTCTCCTTTCTCAATCATTTGTTTCCATGTAAAAATTTTTGATCCAAGCATCCTCTACCACTTCTAAAATGCCACCTTGTTTCTTCACCAATCGAGGTCTTCTAGTCACTCGATTTACTCTTTCAACCAAAAAAAATACCATGCATACTATCTTCCCTACCAATCTCGGATAAAACTGAATTCCTGTAGTTCCTACAGTGTCCCCTGTATCCCTGCTTACCGCTTACCAATAAGGCTACTATTACTGCTTCTCTTTCGCAATCTTCTTCAGAACGTATACCCTCCATAAAACCCCCTTTGTTACGCAGCTAGGCCAATTCCATTCAATCACCATCTCTCCTCTATTCTAGATTATTCCACTGTAATCCTGCCCAGATTTCACCATTTCTTTCAGATTTTCTCACTCTCTACATCACCCCTCCTTTATAATGACCTCATCTCCAAAAATACCTATTTAACTTCTTGCACCATCAAACCCACATACAGTCAAACTATCACATCCTCATTACTGCCAATGTTTATGCAGATTTTTCGAATTGTTCCCTTTCCTCTTCTTCTCACATCCATGATTCATCAGGTTACGATAAGCACCATCCGCTATTCATTTTTATTCTCTGCAGATTCCCCTTTTCTCTTATTCTTAACCTTTCGAGCTTTCTTCCAGAAGTTTCCTATTCCCTTGTAAAAGTCCCCCATTCATCCTTTCTTCCAAGCTGGTTTCATTTTACCATTTTCCTCCTACTTCTTCCTTCGCTCGTTTATATAATTCCAAACATCTTTCTTTGAGGACCTCATCATTTGGCTATTTAGCACAGTATGATCACTCCTTCTCTTTTTTACTCCTTTCCAATTCACCTCTTCATATTCCACCATTCACTGCTTGAGCGATTCTTACTTTCCAACTTTAGACAGTCATTATACTCGTATTATACTTCTTTTTGCACTACTAACATGCTTCCTTCATTTGTGCCCAGTGATTTGTTCAGTGTTCATCTTGTTCTTATTTCAAAACTTGATTTATTACAAGCACTCTTAAGTAGCTTTCCTTATTACTTTGTTCACTTAACTATCTCACTCTGTAATTCTTCCCACTCCTTTCCTATCTCTTTCTTTTCCTCCAATTCCTCCACTAACTAATCTTACCATAAAACACTATTTAAGGATCCGATAATCCCATTATCCAAGTCCCCTCACTAATTTAACATCCATCACATTACTTAAAACATCTCTTTCTTCACCAACACAAAAATTAATCATACTTTTCACTTTGACACCATCTCTACTTACACCAACTTCTAGTATACTTGTGAAAACTCTTTGTGTTTGAAGAAATTATTACTTACACACACCTCTTTCATCACAGAAATCAATCACCTCCTACCATTCTTCATTTTCTCCCACCACACAAATTTTTGCCTGTGTATACCATCCGCTTTTCTGATCAACCTATCCAACCATTTAGATCCCCAACACATCAGTCTGAAGCTCCTACTCACCCGCATCTAGAAAATCATGTCAGATTCATCCCAGAAAGTCCGATTCTCATCAACGTCACCTCAGATAGACCATATGGTGTAATAGACTAGCAACATACCTTTTGTACCTATTATACTATAAATTTAACCATTAGAAATCTCCAGTACTCACAAACAAAATCCACCAATAGCTCTGTGCCCCATGTCACTCATCAAAATCGCCACTCCTCTTTCCCTTCATTCCTCCACTCCACTCCAGCAGGTGCCACAGCATTCACACCACACCACACATCTTCACTGTTTTCCTTCATCTTTCATGTTTCAGTCACAGCAGGCAAATCATTCCTACCTTTCATCAACAACCTCGATCACATTTCTTCTCCTCTTCTCCTCAGCTTTTATTTTACTTACAGGTCCGAGTTTTTAAATTGATCATACCAATTTTGCTGAAAAAATACATGTCGCATAATCTTATCTTGCCTTTCTTATAATTTTAGTAAAAATATTTGTAAATGTTGCCAAATGTTTAATTAATAATAATAATAATAATAATAATAATAATAATAATAATAATAATAATAATAATAATAATAATAATAATAATAATAATAATAATAATAATGCTAAAAACGAAACTGCAAAGATTTTTTTAAACTGGTCTTGTGTCTTTATAATAAAGTGATTATTAGAACTATGCTTGATGGTATTACAGAAATCTTAGAGAATTAATTTTAGAAAGAGATGTTGGTTTGTCATCTGCAGAATTAATTTAATATAATTATGAAATCTATTTATATTATATTCCATTTACGTAACCCATCCACAATTCATTTTACAAAACATAAGAGTAGCTTCTTTTAGTGAAGCTCACTAACTATTATATTCTGCACCTTTGTTGCTTATTTAATTTATATGTAATAGGGAAAAACATTGACATAAATCAGTCTTATACACTTTCACATTCTTCTCTTCTCTTCTCTTCTCTTCTCTTCTCTTCTCTTCTCTTCTCTTCTCTTCTCTTCTCTTTTCTTCTCTTCTCTTTCTTCTCTCTCCTTTCTTTTCTCTCTTCTCTCTTCTCTCTCCTCTTTCCTCTTTGGCTTCTACCTCTCGATCTCTCGCTTTCTTCTAAAACTATTTCCTCTCTCTCTCCTCTTCTTTTTTCTTTTTACTCTTTTCATCTCTCCCTCGTCTCCTCTTTCTTTTGCTTCTACCTTCTCATTCTTCTCTTTTTCTTTCTCTCTCTCTCTCTCTCTCTCTCTCTCTCTCTCTCTCTCTCTCTCTCTCTCTCTCTCTCTCTCTCTCTCTCTCTCTCTCTCTCTCTCTCTCTCTCTCCCTCTCTTCTCCTTCTCTTTTCTTTCTCTTTTTTTTTGCTTCTCTTTTCCTCCCTCTCCTGTCCTCTCCTCTCCTCTCCTCTCCTCTCACTCTCCTCTCCTCTCCTCTCCTCTTCCTCTCCTCTTCCTGCTCCTCTCCTCTCCTCTCCTCTGCCTCTCCTCTTTCTTTGCTTCTACCTTCTCATCCTTCTCTTCTTTTTACCACTATTTCTCTCTCTCTCTCTTTCTCTTCAGTGCTTCTCTCTCTTCTCTACTCTTCTCTTCTCTTCTCTTCTCTTCTCTCCTCTCCTCTCTCTTTCCTCTCCTGCTCCTCTTCCTCTTCCTCTCCTCTCCTCATTCCTCTCCTCTTCCTCTCCTCTCCTCTCCTCTCCTTCTCTCTTCCCCTACCTCTGTCTTGCTTCTCTTCTCCTCTCCTCTCCTCTCTTTTTTCTATTCCCTCTTTTTTTTTTTATTTTCTCACAAACTTTTCCGTCTTCTTGGTTTCTTTCTCTTCGCTTATTGCTTCTACCTTTTCTCATCTCTTCTTGTCCTCTTCTGTTGTGTACTCCCCCTCCTCCTTCTTTCTCTTCACCTTTTCTCATACACTTTTTCCTCTTCACCTCTCTGCTGTTATGTTCCCTTTCTCATTTCTTTCTTAAGCTTTTCTCCCGAAGAAATCTTCATCTGTATGTTCAAAATCACTTACTACTATTCTTATACACTCTTCTATCTTCCCTCTTAAGACAGGTTGATCGTGAGTATACTTCTCTTTTTTTTTTTCCTCGTAAGGACAATCTGACCCCAGTATGTCTTTCTCTTCTCTCTCCTTTGGAGGATGTTGGAATCTAAGTATGGTCTTCTCTTCCTCTTCTTAGGGGCAGTGATCACAAGAGCCCTTCTTCCCTAAAACAGTGACCTCAGTATATCTCTCCTATCTTCTCTCAAAGATATTGACCCTAGGTATGGCTTCTCTTTTATTTTCTCTATTGCAGGACTGGAGTATGTCTCCTCTTTTTTTACCTCTTAGCAGAATAATTAATAATATTTTTTTTAGTATATTTTAATACTTGTAAAAAATCTAAAAAAAAAAATTCTTTTGGAAAATAAAATATAAAAATCAGTAATTTTATAATCTAATAAAATAATTCCATAAACTATATCCCTTACGGATATTAGGTTGGAGAAAGAAAATAAAATAGAGAAAGAAAATAGAAGAGAAAAAGCGCGTTCAGAGGTTCCTTTTTGAATCAAAGGAAGAGGAATTCTTCACCAAACTTGTCACGTCAAAGGTTCCGCAAGTGATTCTCAAGAAGTGGAGTGTTGAGGAATTATGGTATTATTATTGTTATTATTATTATATGTATTATTATTATTATTATATTATTATTAGTTATTGATTATGTATTCTTTCTTCTTTCTTATCTGTTATCTCCTTTCTGTTTTTCCAAGCAATGGGGAGTAAGGTGCGTTAACGAGCATCGGAAAAGAAAAGCAGTAGTAGAACATGACATAAGTCTAAAAGAAAGCCCAGCCTTACCGCCCCCTCAGTACCATTAATTAGTGAGAACTCATCGCCGTCAGAAAATCCACCCTAAAGCTTCATGGGGACAGCGATGGACCCTCACTTATGGTAAATCGTCAATGTAAAGGGTTCATCCCTTGGCCCAGGTGGGCCACAAACCAAATACCCCCTCACAATCCCCCTCCTTCACTCCTGTTATACACCTTTCTTCTTCGCCTATACCAAACTCACATTTCTCTCCTTCAAAACAATGTCGTTAGCTGACTCAACCTACTTTTTCTTCGGTCTCCCAGCCGTCGGTTCCGCCAACACCACTCGCCACTATTACTCCGCTTAACCAAGCCGACAGTTATCATTCATCCTTCCATATGAACCAACCATCTCAACATACTTTCATTTAATCTCTCTCATTTACCCTTTCTTCACACCACACCACTCTCTAATACGTCATTCCTCACTTTATCAATGCTTCCACACCTAGCACACCCCTTAGATTGTCCATCTGAACACATTGAACTTTGGATCTATACTTCTTATTTCCAGGTGACCATAGTCTTCACTACTACTCTCAATAAACACAGGAACAAACATACCCTCATGTAAAACCCTAGCACACTCAAGACTTAGCTCCTTTCATTCACCAAACGATTTAATTGCACCAGCCACCTTCCTACCATTCACAACTTTTCCTACTTGCACTCTGCATCGTCCGTTTCTACCTTTCATCCAGCATTATACCCTAATATTTAAAACTCAGACACTATTGCCGAGCTGCTCACCATCATTACATAACTTTACCCAACTGAGGAGTTGTCCTCACTCACAACCATAACCTTACTTCTTATCCACTTTTACTTTCAAGCCCCTCCTTTTACACACTCCTGCAATCTCTCACCAATTCCTTCTCAAACTCTCTTTCAGATTCACCACACAGAACAAATCATCCGCATATAATAGGTTAGGCACCCTTCCACTCATCTCCACCATTCTAACACCGAGTTACCTGCCACCCCCACCTCTAATCTTTTCATAACCCCATCCATATACAAATTGAATAACCAAAGGGAGACATAACACAACCCTTGTCTTATCCTCTATTAATCCTAAACCACTCACCATTGACACCATTTATTCTTACACACGCTTCACTATCGTCATAACATACTTTTTGATTCCATTCAGAAGCCTTTTTATACACTAACAACTTGCCATAAACGCTTCCCTATTGAAGCTACTACATACGCGCTGTTGGCAAATCCATAAAACCTAAATACAATTATTCTTCTTCTCCCTCATTTTCTCAATCATTTGTCAATGTAAGGATTTGATCCACACATCCTTACCACTCCTTAAAACGCTAACCTTGTTCTTCACCAATTCAGTCCTTCAGTCACTCGACGCACTCTTTCGACAAAATACCAGCATATACCTTCCCTACGACACTCAATAAACTTATTCCCCTATAATTTCTACAGTTTCCCCTTTTCTCCCTTACCCTTATTATAAGGGTACTATTACCGCTCTCCTCCAATCCCTTGGAACTATTATAACCCTCTATAAACGCTTTATTACACAACTTCGCAAATCCAATTCAATCACCAGTCTCGCCTCCGTCTTAATCATTTTCACCGAGTAATTTCTATCTATACCTGCAGATTTTACCATTCTTCAACTTTTTCACTCTACCAATTACCTCCTCCCCTTACTAATAACCTCATCCCCAAGATACCTATTTCTCTTGCCCCACCATCAAACCCACACACACATTTCACTATCACCTCTTCATTGCCCTGTTTAATAATGTTATGCAGATTTTTCGAAGTGTTCTTTCCACACTCCTCTCACACCCTTTTCATCAGTTACAACACGAAAGCACCACCCATATTCATTATTCTAAGCAGCATTCCCCTTATTCTCATTCTTAACCTTTTCGCGCTTCCTTCCAGAAGGCAGCTTCCTATTCCCTTGTTAAGTCCTCATTCATTCCTCTTTCCAAAACTGTTCATTTACCTCTTGTTTTCTCCAACGTATACACACCTTTTAGGATTTCTTTTTTCCTCCTTAGTATTAATTCCAGGCATCTTTCTTTTGAGTCTTCATCATTGCTTTTAGTATAGAGTAATAATATGATCAAGGTTTGGCTTTAACTAGTTTCTTAAATACCGTAGTCCACTTTTCACAAATGTTAACATTCTTATTCCTACTTTAGCGCCAAGTCCACATTACTTCCTTTGCACAACTAACAATTGCTTCCTTCATTTGCCCCCAGATTTGTCAGTATCAACTTGTTCACATTCAACCGATTTACTTGCGAGCACTCTTGCATACTTATCCTTATTGTCTTGCTCACTTAAATTCTCACTCTTAATTTTACTACTTCCTTTCGTATCACCTTCCTCTCCACCAAGCCCCCACTAACTTAATTTTTACACGAACAACATAATGATCACGATAATCATTCCTAAACCCCTAAACTGATTTAAACACCGAACACATTACTTCAAATTCTACCTTCTTCTCCACAACTAAATCAATCATTACTTTTGAACATATACCAGTCTATCTCCAACACCAACTCTGTATACTTATGAGATACTCTTGTGTTTAAGAAAGTATTACTTACAACACATACCTCTCTCTTCACAGAAGTCAATCACCTCCTTACCATTCTCATTTTCTCCGCCACCCCAAAACCACCTGTTATACCATCCCTTTTTTGATCACTATCCAACCATTCAGGTCCCCCCAACACTATCAGTCTGAAGCTCCTACTCACCCCATCCAGAACATCATTCAGATTTTTTCCCAAAAAATCGTACTCTCTTCAACGTTTCCCTCAGATAGGACCATACGTTCACAGAACACACATACCCTTTGGCCTGTTTCAAGACTTAAATTTAACCATTAGAATTATTGGGGACTCACACAATCAAAGTCTACCAGTTAGCTTTGCTACCCGAGCGTCCACTCGAACAAAATGCAACCCCCTCTTCCCTCTCATTCATTTTCCACAACCAGCACACACACATTTTCACCGTTTCCTTTCAATTCTTCGTGTTCCTTTTCATCTTGTTTCAGTTACAGCGACAGGCAAATCAAATTTGCCCTTTCAAATACAATCCATCACCTCTCTCCTCTCTCCTCAACATTTTATTCCTCTGACATTCCATGTACCCATACGATTTCGCCGAAAATTCCGAAAATTGGAAGGCCGTTTACGGCGATCACGACTTCTCCGAGGCCTGCATTTAAGCATTCCTGGCAGAAGATAGGTGGTAGTGGGCAGCAACCCAACTACCACCGTTCCCTTAGTCGACTTCTACGACACGTAGGACATACGATGATGTGGGCAATTCTTTCTTCCCCCACACACAGGGATATGGGTAGTAGGGATGTCTGTAAAGTGTATCTAGAAGAGGGGGTGTGGTACTTTAAGTATGTGTATATAATATGTTGGCATAAATGGTGGTGAGTAATTATGTTGCCTGGAGGATAAGCGTGTGAAGAATATGAACGCAAAGGAGAAAGACGCACCATTAAATAAATGGGAGCGTAATTTCATCGCTTCGAGTATTTGCGTGTATACTCTCCCTCTATTATTATTATTATTATTTATTTATTATTATTATTATTATTATTATTATTATTATTATTATTATTATTATTATTTATATTATTTATTTATATTTGGGATTTCAATTATAATTTGTTCTTTCTTTATTAAAAAATTGAGAAATTTTATTTTATCTTTGTTGTGACGTCACTCGAAAATCTTTGTTTCAGATTTTGAATTTTGATTTTGATTCAAATAATGAATGTGATCTAATGAGCAAATAAATGAAATGTGGATTTATATTTTGAA
>JABUQX010058795.1:0-36193 GCA_015478945.1 Trachelipus rathkii
ATTTCAATATTATTATCAGCGCATAATTCCTTTAGTCTTTCGTTAGCTCTACTCCTCTTTCTTCTGTTTCTTGTTCCAGGACATCCGTTTTGGAGTAGGAGCAAGAGGGAGACAGTTTATGGCGCGATCATCCAGACGCAAGACTGTCTTACCGTGGGTTTGGGCTCGATCCCTTCATCGGGAGTGGTTAAGGAGACATGAGTTTCCTCTAAGGCAAGGTACATAAATCATTAATCATCATTTTTTTCGCTCCTCTTTCTGAGCTTTGTGCGTGGTGTGTGTAGTAGTGAGCAACATTTAGTTTTCGTTTATTGGTTCTTCGAATCTAACTCAGTATAATATCATTCGTTCCGCGTATAACCTGGCGCCTCGTCTCGACGCCATCTCTGGGTATGGTACTGACTCGTGTATCTGAATATATCATTTTTCTTCGTGACTATTTGCCCACGTAGTTCGGAATTTAATATGATTGACCCTCTTATAATCATCCATGGCCGGGTAGCGTTCTATTTGACTATTAATTTACTCTTTAGTTCCGCTGGATGTTTGCTGGGTAGTAATGATTCTCAACTGAAATTGGGCTCTGTCACTGCTCGGTTGGTTCTCTACTACTTCGATTCAATCGCTCAGTCATCGCAAAACATTAATACCAGGATGGTATTCTACTGGCTTATACAAACAACTGATCTCGATTCTTTATTCTCGTAATCGCTAGTTAGATTGCTCAAATAAATATCATTGTTTTTTATTGCAGTCATAACAAGTTTTACTTTCTCAATCTTCACTCTAATCTAAATCTCTACATACTCATTCCATCATTCTTAACTCATACCCACCTTCTGTCTTACTTATTCATTGTGTCATTTATATCTCTATTGTGCGTGAGCGTCTTCCTCTGGTAAGTGATCAAATCTTGCCTCTACTACTTCTAACTAAATCAATACTTCGCTAAATAGGAGATTCGGTTGTTCCGTCAAACGAACTTCAGTAACTTTCACCTTTATGCACCATGTTTAATTTGCTTCTTATAGAGTTTGTTGTCTTTCTCAGTGATATTTCTGATTTTCGAATTCGTGCATTCCATAGTATCATGGGCGTCCGTGACACGCACACATCCTATCTTCTCTCTCTTCCGGTAATTCGTGGCGTTTGTATATCACCGGCCCCCGGCTCTTTTTAACTTGTGCTTACCCTGTCCCTCATAAACGTTTTCCAATCTCTTCTACGCAGTCGAACTGTGTACAATCACTCTATTTTACTAGAATGCTATCTCTTTTTAGATTATATGCATATCACATGCACGCCGAAATAGGATACGTCATTTTGCCTCAGACCATTTTTCGTCACATCGCTTACCTTCCTTCTCACCTTTTTCCCTGCCTCGTCTTTTCGTCTCGTCTATTCATCTCTGTCAGCTCACTTCATTTTCTTCCTCTTCATGTTCTGTTTAGTCCCCTGCTTTACCTATATGCACACCTTTATTTCTACTGCTTTATATTTCTATGTACAGCTTTTCTCTTTCTACTTCCAAACCCTCTGCTCTCTTCCAGTTGCTCCGCCCTTTCTGACGCTATCATCTTCTACCATTCATAGTCGTTCTTCTCTCGGTAGTTTTACCCGGACTCTCACTATCTCCCGTCGTCGAGTCTTAAACCTGTATGTGAGAGAAGAGGAGCAGAGTATTTCCTGAGAGCACGTGAGACGATCGAGCACAGCATGTAGACGATCGTGAGAGCAGACGAGAGTTCATGGCACACGCAGAAAGCAGCACGCAAGAGGAGGAGAGAGAGACGAGAGACGTCGTACCTGAGAAGTATACGATAGAGTCGGCATCCTCGATGAGATCGAACCAAAATTTTGAGAGACAACAATCACCAAAACACAGAGCTCTTCTTTTCACACTCTCTGGAGCAACATCCTCACGTTTCCGTCTGGAGCACCCACTGGCCGCCTCCTCTCCTGCACTGGGCCAGCTTCCTGTGGCCCTCCTCCTGGCCGCGTTGTCCGCCCCTTCCCTCACTCCCGACTGACTACTAGCAGCCGATGTCGGGCACTGGAGGAGTGATGTATGTAACTTTAATAATCAACTAGCCCGGCACACTTGATGGACGACTGTAACATCGGTAACGCATCTGTTAGCAGCCGTGTACGACGGCTCTACCGCTTCTACACGTCTCGGTAGCATCTCCGGAGCCTCTTGTGCACGCACATATCGAGGGATGTGTCGTGCTCGGTCTCTTCGCGATGCGTCCTTGTATGGTCAGATCTTGGTCACACTCGAGTTTTTCCGTTCTCTCTCCCGCCCTCCCTAATACTCCCCTTCCCCACCACGTTATCCTAGTCTACTCGTCATCCGGGCTCTACCGTTTCCCCTCCTCCTCTCTCCGCCTCTTTGCATTGCTCACCATCTGTGCACGGGTAGCTTTCTGGTGCTTAGTTTCATGGGGTAGTTTGCGTGCTAGCCAACCCTGCCTGATAACACCTCTGCAAGACTAACTTCTCTTTCCAAAGGAAAAATGATGCCCTCAAACAAAGTCTAAAATTTTAGACATGACACTCTCAACTCTCTCCTCTCATTTTTCTTTCAATTTTCTCGCGCTCTTCTCGTCCCTTCTTCACATGTTCCGTGGATTTTGATATTAATACCTCCTTCTCCCTTTTCACAATATATATTCTCTATCTATATACTATTATTACTCTATATGTGTTGTAAATAATTTATCTATTTTCTCATCTATATATATTAATATATTACTTATTATATTTCTGTATATGCGCCGTCCCACCCCGTCAGCGTATGAGACCCCTAGTGTTCTATGCGTACCCACGCTCAGTATACTCGATACCCGCCTTTTTTATCACTACCGCTACCTATTCCTTATACTTACTTATTCATTCCGGTCTTATACGGTGCTGCTCGTGTGTAGGTATTATTTCGTTTCTTCCTGGTGCTATTATTCCGCCCCAATAACTATATTTGAGATCCAGGCCTCTTTTTCTTGATCCCTACCTCTCCTCTTTCCGCCCATATCTGCCTTGCCTTTATTTGCTTAGGTTTCCATTATTCACCCTGTGTACCTTAGGCGGTCGTCATCCTTTCAAAGTTTTATTGGCTCCACCCCATGCGATCCGCTTGGCACCTTAGCGCTGTTGGCTGGAGTGCTCTGATTTATTACCCTATCGATTTCTCGTACCTACGCCTCTATTTATCTTAGCCTGCGCTGGAAGCGTTGGTCGTGAATGCAACATTAGTAGATCAATATCACCGGTAGCGGTAACTACCTTATTCTCTGGGAACACTTAATATTGCCGTCTTTATATCAGGTTGACCTGCTATACCTATATACTATCCCTGTCTGAGCTAATGCATGACTGACTCGACCGCTCATCGTTCGGATCTCCTCCATTTTAGCCTGACTACGCCCTGCTCACCGCTGTTTTTTTTAATCGTGAACCCATGTTTGCCGAGTGTTTTGACCTACCGACCCTCTCACTTTACTGCGTCTTATATATTTTGCTTTCCCTACCTTCATTTGTATCTTACTACTATTATATAAATTTACTATTCTATACTCTATATATATTTCATACTATTTCTTTTTATTATCTCTATTTTTAATTATATTTTATTCATCTCTATATATCTCTTTATATTATTTATTCTATATTTATATACCTACTTATTCTATATATATAGGTTCATTGACCATTTCATTCATTATATACTTATAGTAGTATCTCACTATCTATTATATTTTCATTTCTTCAAATTTATTATATATATATATATATCTTATTACTACAATACCTGGTAGTCGGAGATTCGTTTGCTTTTCAATGCAAATATTATTATCCTATCTACCACTTCATTTCTTATTAAGGTTGGTCAATCACTTCTTATCTAGTTGTATTCTCTCTCTCTCTCAGTTTCTCTATCCTTTGGCAATTATTTCGGGACCCCGTCGAGCATTTGACGTTCTTCTCGTGGTATGCGTTCCGCCTCGTGTTTTGTCGCTGCCTCTTCTCGGCCTACTGGTCGCTCTCTCTGCTGCGGTTGTTGCGGTGTTGTCCTGCTCCTTGCCTTCCCTTTTGCTTGCGGTGGGGTCGCTGCTTTTCTTCTCTCTCTTCTCTCTCGCTTTCTCTCTCTTTCTCTCTTTTATTCTCTCTTTATTTCCTTCCGCTTTCTCTTTCTTCTTTTCCTTCTTCTCTCTCTCTTACTCTTCTAATCTTCTTCTCTCTCTCTCTTCTCTCCTTTTCTCTTTTATTCTCTTTCTTTATTATATATAATATGGATATATATCAATATATATATATATTTATATATATATTATCTATATATATATAATATATTAATATATTATATATCATATATATATATATATATTTATATTATATATATATATTCAAACCTTAATTAAAATATGTGGGGGTTCACTGATTTAAGTTTTGATTTTTACGATGAAATTGTTTAGAGAACTATGATATATGTTATTACTAGTATATATTATATATATATAATATATATATATAATATATATATATATATAATATATATATATATATATATATATATAATATACATAGTATATAATAAATATATATAGATATATTAATTATATAATGATAGATATATAATATAATTATATATATATATATATATATTATAATAATAATATATATATTATTTTTTTTTTTTTAACAGTTTGTCAACCCACACTTCACGGCAAAGCCCTAATTGCAAGGAGGGGTGTTGCATCGCCTTCAGAAGTAACATACCGCAAATCACGCATAGTGAAAGCACAGACCGCAGGCTTTGAAGTGGCGGGAGATTAAATTGATATAGGAAATACAGAAGATTTAAGAGAATTCAACAGAACAGAGTTGGCTGGAAAGAAGGAAGGCACCTCTGCAGCGAACTAGCCTTGAGTTTGCCAATATCCACACAAAACTCAAGGGCGCAGACACAGCATCCCTTGGGCTACGAGGGCGACGTCGTAAAGGTCGAGGTACGCGAGTGACAAGTTACCTAGAGCACCTGCCGCTGCGGGTACCTATGAAGAGAGATAAAGCACCAACATCGCGCGCGAAAAAAGTAGAGGGTCAAGTGAAGTGAGAAAGTATCGGACAGTTTATAGTCTTTTTGCCTTTGAACTCGATCCTGTCCAAAAGCGGGGTGAAACCAGAGCCCCCAGATATGGAAACTGGACCTCATCCAAGGCCAGAGTAGCACCTTGTATTGTTGAAGTAACTGAGAGGAGGAAAAAATATCGCAGTCTAAACAGAATTCTAAGTTTCTTGAGGCCGCCCTAGCAACCGTGTGATGTGAGGTTTCCAAACCATTTTTTTGTTTATGTTACAGCCAAGGATGTTTATATTGTCAACAGGAGAGACGAGAGAGAAAACCGTCGAAAGAGATAGGAAGTTGGAAGGTGTTTTTAGAGACGGAGATTTGTAGAAGTTGAGGTTTTTTTAAAAGAATTAAATTTCACAAGGTGCAGACGACCCCACGGGGAAATTCTATCCAGATCACGGAGAATAGAAATCGGAAAGATTAAGACGAGAGGCCCATTCTAGAAGTAAAAGGCAGGGAGCAAGACTTGAAAATGAGAATGCCTTCCAATAAGATCGAGTCATCGCCATAAACGCATCTGTCGACATGCCGCCAGATTGTGGCAAGTGAGAAGATCATCTAATGGAAAAAGTAAGAATAAGTAGGAGATAAGAAGAACCTGAGGAACACCACAATTTAACCGAAAAAGAAGAAGAAGTCGCCCGTCAACACCAACAGCCGACATTGAGCGATTTGAGAGAAAACCTGACATAAGTAAGCAAAGTGAAGGAGGAAAGCCAAAGGAAGGGAGCTTGGAGAGGAGTGACGCGTGCCAAACTCGGTCAAATGCTTTGGAATATGTCAAGCGCACCCACGCAACGTTCTCCCCGTAGTTCAATAAGCGGCGGAAAATCCATAAATCAGTAAGATAGCGAAGTATAATCGGCAGAAGCACCTCGAAACGCCGAAGCCATACTGGCGAATCAGAAAGAAGTGAATGAGATTCCAGATGATGCAAGAAATGAGAGTTCAGAAAGGGTTTCAAAGATTTCGATAGAATACAAGTAAGAGCTATAGGGGCGATAGTTAGAAGGATCAGAACGCCTACCTTTTTTCGGCATCGGTTGGACATGTGCGTGCTTCCAACACTGGAGTGGAAAGTGTTAGTATTTGAGACATAGAGAATATAGTTGAACGAGGTGGCGGGGTCAGCACGGAAGCACACTCCCTCAGAACTCGGGGAGGAATGCCATATCCGGGCCACCCGCCTCCTAACGTTCGTAGATTTCAGGAGGCCCATGCACCCGATCGTATGTATCACAGGCAAAGGCATAGGAACCTGAGGGGAAAAGGAGGAGGATGAGGAATGCCAGAATCGTCCCAGGGTTGAGTTAGAGGAAAATAGGGGCCGAAGAGATTTGGCTTTTCAGTTGGAGAATTAGCAACAGAACATCAGAGCGAATAAGAGAGAGGAAAGGCAGATTTTACAGAAGTTATTAGAGATGTTTTTGGCAAGAGGCCAGAAAGATTTTGTCACGTAGGAGAACCAAGGAGGTTAGCGGCACTTTCGTTTGATGAAAAGCTCGCTTTGCTCGTCGAAGAGTATCCCTGCAACGATTTTCTAGCAGAATGAAAATTACGCAAGAGTGATAGGAGAACGAGAATTTTCCACTTCTCCGATACGCACTGTCTCTAGCCTGACTGGCCAGAGAACAAGCACGATCGACCATGGATTATGAGGAGAAGAAAGATTTAGTCGAAGAAGGAATTGAACCTGCCCATCCCCATCAACACAGCTCCCACCTTATCGGCAGAAGTTCGAAGCGTCACCAAGAGACAAAGCAAGTCACTCGCAAGTTATAGTTTAAGCGTAGAAGCGAGCAAGGCCCCCCAAACGGCCCGATCAAAGTGGCAGAAAAAAACGAGTAGGGACAGTAGGTATATATATATATATATATATATATATATATATATATATATATATATGGATATATAGTATATATATATAAATAAATATATATATATACTATAATAGTTATATATTAAAGTTTACTAACTATATTGCGTAGTTTAAAATATTATTAGTGTTTTTCAACGCCTGAGAAAGTTAATTTTTTAGAACACAGCAATTGATAAGGTTGTGTCAATCCACAACGAAAGCTTTTGCCATATGTGCTGTGTGTTCAATAAGTTTTAACGTTAGTCTTAATTTTATAAGTTTTTTAATTTCCTATAAATCATGTGTAATAAAATTATCAAGTTACCTAAAAGTTTAATTTCCCGTAATAAGAAATACAGCAACAGTAATTGCAAAAAATATCATATAATTAATTAACTTTTTCCCGGGGTCATCCCAAAATCATATAATATATCATATTATATAAATAGAATATAATATATATAACTATATATATATAAGGTATATATATATATATATATCATATCGATATTATATATATATTATATATATTATATATAGCTATATATATTATATAATCCTATATATATAATATTTATATATATATATATGGTATATATATATAATAATATTATATATATATATATTATATATATATATATATTATATATATCTATATATTAGGTATATATATAATATATAAGAGATATATACTTATATATATATATATATATATATATATGAATCAGCACACGCTTCACTATCGACATACATACTTTTGATATTCCATTCAGAAGCCTACACACCAACACCATATATCCTAACGCCTGCCACAGAGATTCCCTATTATCCTTCATACACGTCTGTTAAAACACATTATTCTAAAAAAACACAACAATTTATTCTTCTTCACCGCGCCATTTTCTCAATCATTTCTTTTCTATATGAAATTTGATCTACTTATACTCTAACCACTTATAAAATGCACCCTGTTTTCTTCCGCCAATCAGTCTTCCGGTCACTCGACACCACTCTTTCAATCAAAATATACCACATATACTCTTCCCCAAACACTCCTTAAAAATAAATGTCCCTATATAATTTCCTAAGGTTCTCTTTAGCTACTTACCCTTATATAAGGGTAACTATACTGCTCCGCTCCAATCTTTGACTATACCTCCTCCATAAAATGCTTTGTACCACAACTTTCATATCTAGTGGATCACAATCTCGTCTCCATTCTTGATCATTTTACTAGTAATTCTATCTATACCTGCAGATTTACCATTCTTCAACTTTCTCACTCTACCTATTACCTCCTCGCTCCTTCCTACTAATTATCTCATCTCCAAAATGCCTATTTTTTTCTTAACTCATCCAACCTGCACACATTCCATTATCACATCTTTCCATTACTGCTAATGTTTTATCGCAAGATTTTCGCAGTGTTCCCCTCCACACTCCCCTCACATCCATTTCATTCAGTCACGAAAAGTACCATCCCTATTCATAATTCTCTGAAGATTAAAATTACTTTTCTTTTTTTAAATTTTTGGTTCTTACTCACTTTCCAGAAGAATTTCTTATTCCCTTGTAAGTCCCCATTCCTTCTCCTTTCAAACTGTTCATTTACCTCTTTTTCTCCTACATATGCAACTTTTAGCCTTCCTTTTCTCCTCCTTATATATTTCCATACACCTATCTTTCGAAACCTCTATCATCTGGCTTTTTTGCACATTGAACCACTCCTGCTTTAATAACTTTTAAACGGGGCTCGTGCATCACTTCTTCATTCAACCACTCACTATTGACATTCTTACTTCCTACTTTAGTGCATCCTCGCACTTCTCTTGCACTACTAACAAAGACTTCCTTTATTTTTGCCCAGATTTGTTTTAGCTTCTTGTTCATATTTATTGATTTATTTTCAAGTCTCTCACATACTTTGTTAAAACCTTGTTCACTTAACCTCTCACTCTCAATTCTCCCCACTTCCTATCTCATCTCTTTCATTTTCATCCAACTTACTCTTGATAAAACATGAGGAATCTGAGATCCCATTCCAACCCCCCGTTACTGATTACGTTCATGCACATATTTGCATTTCAACATCTCCTTCTTCGCTAACACAAATCATCAATCACACTTTTCACTTCGATACAATCTCTACCTACCCAACTCTCGTATATTTATGAATACTCTTGTGCCTCCAGAAGGTATTACTAACATCTTACACACACCTCTCTTCATGCAGAAATCAATCACCTTCTACCATACTCATTTTCTCCCGTCACAAAACCAAAAGCACCTGTTATATCAACCACTTTTTTCAATCACCCTAAATCCCAACCACTTTAAGTCTACCAACACAAATCAATCTAAAAATTTCCTACTTACTAGGAGATGCGCCAAGAAAATATCGATATGATCGAAATATTCGATATTTTGGCTCTGAATAGTATCGATATTTTGGGGAATATTTTCTTTAGGCGATATATCGATACTTTTCTTAATATCGAAAATACGCAAAGCCGTATTCTTTTTGTCAAAAAAATTTTTTTGAAAAGGCCGGTAAAAAAATAAAATGCTTATCCACTCTCCGACAACCTCTGAAAAGATGAACTCTCTTTCCCTCACATATTTCGTTCTTCTGTTCCCGTTCGTCCCCCAATGTCGTGGTATAAAATAAATCGAAAAATTGGGGTTTTAGATTTTTTCGTCTTTTCGGAACCAAAAAATGCCGAAGAAGGGGGGGGGATCCTAGTTGGAACATACCACATAGTCAAATTGTCTCTGAAGTATTCACTAAATCACTATGTCAGTTATTCAGGTTTATCAAGTGGATAAATAATGCGACGCCCAATTAAAATTTTGGACATGATAAGAAAAATGCGCTTTACCTGCTATGTTTTATGTTAGCAATGAAATATCGTACTGTAAATGCTACGTCAGTCTCGTCAGAACGAAAGTATCATTATTAAACAATGCTTGCTCAATGAAAGGAATAGATTTGACTTCCGAGCATAGTCTTTTTTAGGTGCAGTCTAGATGATAATTAATTATTGGGCCTTTTGTAATAATATATCTATATATATATATAGTATACTATATATATATATATAGGTATGGAAGTTATCTTTTAATTTATTTATAGGATGGTTGTTGTATATTATATAGGTATTATATATTATATATATATTAAACAGGTTTGATATATTTGAGTCCTACAGCTCACGGACAGTCCCTGTTTCGTGAGTTCATTCTACGCTTTCCTGATCCTTATGATTATAATATCTATATTTACGTTTACCACTACTATATAAACATTGACTAAAGCGTACAATTAACTTGAGTTACAGAAAATACAAGGAAAGGAATTAAAAACTACTATCAAATAGGTTCTCTATTTTCCTTTTTTCAACCCATAGAAATATTTTATCAATTCTTAATTTTGTACTTCATCATATCTGAGAACTGGGTTGGCATGAGCTTCTGCCTAAAGTATCCAGAGTATCCGTGTGCGAGAACCAGGCGCTTATGATTCTGATTCTGACGCTGTGGCACAATTGTGGAGAAAGTCGGTGTGTGTCATGTGTGAGTGTGGACGGAAGATATCATTGCACGAAATCTAATACCGGAACAGGACTCCTGTGTGAAGTTGTGTTAGACAGTTTAACTACCGACGTACCGACTTGTAGTCTAAATCATTCTACTGACGATTTACGATTGTATTCGCTAAATTGTAAATTAACTAGAATTAACATTTTATAATACCGTTATTAATAAAATTAGTATTTGGGGGTACAACATCACTACAGCTTTTCTTATGATAAAGTCGTCGTGGCATCTGCAGGTTTCGAACTCTTAAAATATTATTTCACATTCTTGTTTACTAAAAAGAGTACATAGAAATTTTACTTAAGATCCACTGGATTTCTAGAGTGCTCCAAAGTATCAGTTTGTCTACCATCCAATTATAAATTAATTCTCGCTTGTTAAAATCAAATATGTTATTTTTTACTTAAATAAAGAAATCATTTTGAGTTTCAACTAGCTTCATTAATACCTTAATAGCTATTTTTCATTTTTATACGAAAAAAGTGATTTTTATGATTATTGTTTTTAATTTTATTATGTAAAAGAAGAAGAATAAATTTTCTTTAATTTAAATTTTTATTTCACTCGTCCACAAAAAGTCAATAACACCCCCAGTTCCTCAAGATCCAACATCAACGCTTTTCTAGCACAACTTCAGGTCTTCAACATACTTGGAGTTGAAACATGAAAGTTGGATAGACCTGAAGTTACATGAGTAGAAAAAGATTCCTTTTCCATATCCTAAACCACTTTTTCATTCGTACTACGTTTGCTTATATTTATAAATTCTAATACATACTTATCCAGTCCTCTCTTCTCTCATCATCTTCTCTCTACTCTCTCTCTCTCTCTCTCTCTCTCTTCTCTCTCTCTCTCTCTCTTCGTCATCTCTAATCTCTCTCTCTCTCCTCTCGTCTCTCTATATATAATATATAATAATATAATATATATCATTATATATATATATATTATATATATAATATATATATAGAATATATATATTATATATATATATATATATATGTATATAGGCAAGTATTTGTTTTTATTTTTTTGTACACCTTTTTTAACTTGTCCACACGTGTAGACGGAGATCTGGAGAGTATTTTTTGTAATCTACTAGTTATATATATATAGTAATTATATATATTAAATAATATATATATAATATATCATATATATATATTATCTATATATATATATATATAGTATATATATATTATATATTTAATATATAAGTTATATGATATATATATATACTGTTAGGTTAGTATTCAAATCCGTAAACTGTTAAAATATAAGCCTATACAACTGCTCATTCGTTTACAGAATGCAAATAAATCTGTTAACAACATCATTTCTGCCGTGTAAAATAAAAAACATTGTCATCCCTAAAGTCTTTGTTTATTATGTTTTCTAAATGTTTAGTGTTTTATTTATTATGATTAACTTGTACTGTTTCATACACTGGAATATTCCATCCAATGACTTCCGATAAAATGCTAATTCAATTTTCAGTGAGCTATAACGTTGTTTTTGAACTATGTGCGTCGTCTAATCTGGAGTCTAATTAATATAACATATATATACTATATATATTATATATTATACTGAGTATATATATATATATATTATAATAATATATTATATGAATATAGTAGTTAATATAATTTAATATTATAATAATATATTATATATAATATATATTATATATATAGTATATATTAGTATATATATAATAAATCAATTTATTTGAAGCATATCGATCATATCGAAATATATCGATAATCGATATCATTAAAAAATTTTGATAATATCGAAAGGCGATAATGATAGTTTTTTTTTAATATCGATATATCGATTTTACGGATATTTTTTTAGATATTGACGGGAGCATCCCTACTACTTACCGCCAACCATCATTCAGGATTATCGGCAGAACAACGTCCCACTCTCCTCAACATCATGCCTCAGATGGTTTATATGTTTACTACCAACATGCCTTGAAACTTTTCATCTCTATAACTAAGAATTTATAACCAGTAGTGATTCTAGTATTCATTACTTAGCGCCAAATAACAAATCCACCTACTATCTATGCCACAGGTCAATTCAATCAGAGAGCACAAAACTATCTTTTTCATCTCACTTACTTATTCTTTCTCGACTCCAACGCACACATTTCACCTTAACAACTTGTCTTCTCCATTTTCCTTCATCTTTTCTTATCCAGTCACAGCAAGCAAATGAATTTTACATTTTCTAAATATATCCATCACCTCTTTCTTCTTCTCCTTAACATTCTATTCTTCTTAACATATTTCCAAGTACCAAGACAATTATCACTTACAACAATTTCGTTGGAAAAAGTAGTAAAGGTTGCTTTACGGCAGTCACTGACCAAGCTCCGAGTAGTTCCTGAGCCAAAAACATCTTCTAGCAAGAGATTAAAGCCGAGTTTAAGTTGGAGTTGAAAAAACCAACTATCCGACGATCCGCCTTTTAGTCGCAATGTATCGATACTCGCCAGAACATAGCGCAAGCTGGGAATGTTATGTGTTATCCGGTAATTACTTATATACTGCCTACCCCACAGGGATATTATAGAAAAAGGTGATTAGTTCTGTGTAATCTAGTGGCATTAGCTGTTTTAATGGTGTGTTTGTTGATTTCGGAGAGGCTACTCCGTGTAAAGTAAGAGTGCGGATATGAGACTCAAAGAGGAGTGAACCATTGGGTACACTGGAGTGTCACGAATGTCCCTACACCCCAAACGACCACAGGTAAACAGCGTTAATTCCCATCAACATCGAGAAAATTGGGTTACCTTCCTCGCAATCTGCCCTCTTCTTGTCGATCTCTACTAACATAACAGAACCTTATCACCATACACGGTGTCAATCCCACTTAATCCACACTAACAAAACGATCACACAGCGCTAACTAGCACAGCGTTTGCGGAAAGCGTTTCATCATATGATATTACTCTAATGTTACCTATTTCAATTTATATATTAGAGTAGGTGTGGATTATAATTGAATATAATTTGCATTAATATTTATAAATATTAATATATATCGTTAGTATGAATAATTTGACATGTATATCTATGTACGTTGTACCGAGGTATAATTTAGAGATCCGATCTAACTATAATTTATAATGACAGGTATTGCATATATAATCAAGTACTAATAATATTAATTTATAGTGATTATATGAATATTTTTGACGCTGATTCCATATCATAATAACATGTACTGCAGGAATAATATAGTCATATTTTATATATTATCTATATTATATAATATTATCATATGTATATATATATATATATATGATCATATATATATTATAATATATAATATATTAGTTATATTATATATGTGTGTACATATATAGTATATATTATATAGGCAGCGGTAGCGTAGTTCGTGAGTCGGTAACGGTCTGCGGTTTGGACCAACCGAGCGTTTTTAGTAAGAGCTCGCGACGCGCCTGTACTACACGTCTTAGTTCCGTTAGCCCGAAGCGCATCAGATGTGCCAATAATGATAGTACTGAGTCAGTGATAGTGAATACCTGTAGATGAACAATTTTCAGATTCTCTCTCCTTTCATCTCCTCTTCTATTTTTGCCTCGTCTATTCGTTCATCTCTCTCCCTACAATCGTCTCTAGAATTCCCCTCCAACCAATTCTTCCGGTTTACGAGCCGGTTTTTCTGGTTCATGCTCGAAAAGACGAAATACACCATCTAAAACCGCTCAATTCTCCTTTCTCCGATTTCTCACTCTCTCTCTCCTATCTTCCTGCTTATTAATTATATAATACTATTATATTTATATCTATGGAGTATAGGTATATCAGCAATATAATATATACGATATAACACATGTATATTATAGTTTATATTAGTATTGAATGATAGTAAAATATGAATAGTAATTAGTATGTCATCTTATTACTTAGTATATACTATACATATATATATTATGATATAAATAATAATATATAGTTATATATATATATACTATGTATGGGGGTACGCGATGATAGTTGCGGTGAATGGTAAATCTCAATAAGAATAAAATAGTAGATTGTTTTAATTTTTTTATGTTCTTTTTGTTTTTCTCTGGCATATATATAGTTGCTACTCAAATAAATAGATACCAACCAGAAATTTCAAATGGTATATCTGGATACATGATTTCATATAAGTGAAGTATTTTTATTAATAATTTTTAATAATCACATTTTTGTTAATATATACATTAATAAAAATGAAAAATATCTATTAAGCTAGGGTATACAAATAACGAAACCAGAACTATACAAAAAGAACATAATCAAGCAACATATACAGGAAGCAGATTTATAGTGACATGCACGTAGGGAAATTAGACGCCCAAGCATTAATAATCGAATATATCAGAGCACAACAAAAATTGTATCGAGAGATAAAATCCGAATATAAACTATCAGAAAAATTAATCCTAATTAGACCGATTCAATAAATTAAATATCCCTACGTAAAAAATGATGTTTTAGATTGATTGTGTTACTGGGTAACAACTCTTACTAACGAATAAGACTCAGAATTACTATATAGTTTGGGGATATCAGTCGTAGAAAGGACATAATAGTGGTTGTATAACTAGTAAATGTGCTAATGTTTTGGTTTATCGGAGGAGAAAATAGAATTGTATGACTGTAGAGAAGGAAAGATTGAATTTCTGCATGAATAGAGAAGCTCAGCAGAAAAAAAAAAAGTGTTACGGGGGAGGAGACCTATACGAGTTCTTCCGAAGCCACAAGAGTATTGCATAAGATGCTACGGAGACGTTGGGGTATCGGTAAGAGATGTGGGGGGACAGATTTTCCGTATACCCCGTAGGGGGAGGGGCGGAAGGAACCCCCGCGACACCCAAATACCAAAGAGCGGGGGTCCGGAGACCGTACCCAGGAGGGGGGGAAAATAAGTGCCTACCGTGCTGTAGTTGCCCCCGGAAAGGCCGAGAGACCCCGACTCGCTGACTATTCTTTGCGAGGTTTATTATGTCCCTGGTCTAATGTCGGCGTATGAAGTCATATCTAGGGATGAATAGTAAAAAATGAGAAAACAAAATGTTGATGGAAGAAATGAAATTAAAGACTTTTTAGACGGAGTTGTAAAACGTAAAAGGTCCTATTAATATCTGTTTGAATCATGTCCGTGTACGCAACTTAAATGGTGGGATGTAGGTTTGAGGGATCATAAATACTCTACTGAAATATATTGAAAGAAACAGAGAAAAAAAATTGCTATAAACTTCGAGATTACCATCGGCAGTACCTTCTTGCATATTCATAATAAGACAGAAGAGTGTCCCATATATATGCTCGCACCTATACCCTCCTCAGTTCATAATAGTATATGGAAGTGAAGTGGTATTTGTAGTTATATATTTGGATGTGGTAGTATACTATTGATATAAGTTATACTGGATAAATTATATTATAAGTATTTATATAGTATAGTATATTATATATCTGATATAGTGATGTATATACTAATATAATAGTGAAATGAAAGACGAGTGAGCGATTAGCGAAGTTATTTTATCTAGGTGAGTAGTACATAATATATGTCATAGTTATATATACATAATAGTTATACTAATATTATTAAGAGTTATGAAATAGATGATGATATCATATAAGTATGTAAACAATATAGGTTGTTATATTTATATATACTATATAACTACAAAAGTTATATATATATATTTATAGTTTATATTATATATGAGGACTGCCAATATATATGAAGACATATAATCTAGAATAATATATATAAGAGAACGCTGTATTTTACTTGATCACGACATTACTATTTACTGACAACATCGAAATTGGGCGATTCGGGACCATAACAAATCGGGCTTTGAGACCTCATAAATTAAAAAAATAAGAAATAATCTAACAAAAACAATAATATTCAATTTTATTGATGAAGTTCAGACAAAAGATTATCAAAATTATAAGTAAAACCAATTTGCTTTGTGAACATTGGGAAATAAGTTTATGAGACGATGAGAAAAGATAGACTATATAATGTAATAATCATGGTTATTGGTTAAAATACTAAATATTTAAATAATCGAGGATATACATTTTATATACCTCAGTTTTTGACAATAAAATCCTGGAACCGTTAAGAAGATTGTCCGATTGTCCAAAATCAAATTCGCATATCATAGTTAAGTGATAGTGTATAATATAGTACTATATATATAATATACTTAATATAATTATATATATAATGATATATATATATTAAGTAGTAGTTATATAGATAGTATAAATATATATATATATCATATATATGATATATCTATATAATAGTATATAGATATAAGTGAGATATATACATATATTATATATGAGTTACTTCACGACCTCTACAGGCGGGAAAAAATAGGCGAAAGATACATGTCGGTGGATGCTGAGTACTGAATTTGTTGGTGCGGTTAAAAAAAAAAAAAAAAAAAAACAGAAAACAAAAAAAGGAAAAAAAAAAAACAAAACTACAAGGATCACCATAGCTACAGGGAAAAACTATATTAGTCATTTATATGGAATCCTGGTAAAAAAATGTCATACTAAATTATAGGAAAAATGATAAAAAAAAAATAAAAAAACTAAAAAAGAAAAAAAAAAAGAGAATGTTAGTTGTGAGAGTAATATAGTAATATGATGTAGGAAAGCGAGTTGAGCGAAACTTTTTATTGGGTTGAGCTCGTGTAAAACTAATAGACTTTCTAGTTAATTTTTGTAATTTGTTTTTTAACTAAAGAATACCACCCAAAGGGCTATAACCAGCAACTGATGGGGACGGAGTCGGGGGGTCTTCGGCGCTTTCCGGGGAGACCTACGGGCGTAGGGGACTTAATTCCCCCCTCCGGGGAGGGGTCTCGCGCGGATACCCCCGCTCGGTTGGTGAGCTGTAGTGGGGGTCGCTGGAAGTTTTCCTCCTGCCCTCCCGCTACGGGTACTAGGAAAAACGTCCCACCCTGTAAGTGTCCCCCAACGTGGTCGAGAGCCCCCTACCATTGCCGTAGTAAGTACCGTTTAGCAAATAATATATTTATATTACTATTCAAATGGATTCGGCACCCCAGAGAGAGATAGCCAATTTTATGTTTTAAATTTTTTGTTTTTTTTTATATTTTCATTGTGTATAGCTCTAAATAGTGAATTTTTACAAGGGATTCCAAAATTGTAATTTCATTTTCCTGCTAAGCATTGTAGTTTTTCGAGAATTGATTTTGTTTTTTTTTTTTTTTTTTTGTTTTTTTTTTTTTTTTTTAGTTAACAGTGGCCCTGGTAAAATTTTGCCAGGATTTCAAAAAAATGAATTCCTTTTCCTTGTAGCATTGTAGTTTGAAGAGATATGGATTGTGCTCTTAGCTTGGAGTAGAATAGATATGAATGGATGAAATATTATTATGTAGAGTAGATGAAAAATAATAATAATATAATGATAATAGTAGTACCCTTAAATAGTAATAATGATGATATTCTATATGTATGATTATAATATATATTAGTATATATATTATTATTATATATACATATATATTATATATATATTATATTATATATATTATATAGATATAATAAAAGTAAGTTGAAATATATTATGATAATTAATAGTAGTTATAATTATATTTATCATTCTTTAAGCTTCACACGAAAAAATTTAACAGAAATAACTTGTCCGAATTGTCTCTATCGATAAATCAATGGGCTTATTCATGAAAAATAACAGATGTACTTTTGAACTGCAAATAAGAAAAAAGGGCCATAATAATTATATTAGGGTATCCAATTTTGTTTTTGAAAGTAAAAGAACAGAAAAAGATATTAGATAAAGATTTACGAATAAAGTTTATCTATCAGAATAGTTGAGATGATTTAATAAAGACCAATATGCTATATTTTATATATATACTTAATATAGAATGGTTTATTTGAATATATGTATATTTATAGGATATTGTAGTGGTGTTGAGGGATGCATGTATTAGGTAGATATGTAGGGTACTTTACTATATTTTACAGTATATATATTGATATATTGATATATTGTGGTGGTATCAATTGAGCCGACAAGACTACCAGCATACAATTGGAAGCAATAAGATAATAGGAATCATACATGTGATATTACTGATATAGATAGATATTTGATATGATAGTAGTATTTATATACTACACCTGCGAAACGTCTTGCGATTAACATTCTAATTAGATTTCAGTGTTCAGTTATTATTCTATCAATTTATTTTTGTTTTAGGTATAGGTTAGATTAGGTTAGGTTACGAACTATGGTTTAGGTTAGGATAGGTTAACTTACGTAACTACCTAACCTAACTTCAACGATGCCTTAAACCTAGACCTAACCCAACCCAACTATCCTTTATGACCCTAAAAAATTGAAGAGAAGTTATAATGATATCTTGGTAAGTAGTTAGATGCTGTATGTTGAATAATATAGTAGTATATATTTGTATATAGTAGTGCGCCTAGTAATTATATATAGGTAGAGTGAGATATATTGAATATATATAGTATTAATAGTATTAACTAAATAGTAAATAGTATATATATATATATATATGTTATATAATAGGAGAGAGAGAGGAGAGGAGAAGGAGAAGAGGAGAGTAGTGTTCAATTCGCCGCCACAGGTCAAGCAAATTGAAAGTTCATGAGTTGACAACCCTCAACAACCTCACAATAGCTACCGAGTGTAATATTCCATTAAGCTCTGCAAATGCAGCAACTGATTGACAACTGGATAAACTTGACTATCTGCTATTGGCGCATATTAAATTATGTAATGATATAAAATTTAACTAGTCATATATCATATTGAATATATATATACAAATAGTAATAATATATATAGAATATAAATATATAGAGAAGTATTTTTATATATAATATAGTATATCGACTATAACTAACTATTATATAAAATATAGTATTATATATCATATTAATATATCTGATATAGAACCGAGAGTGTGAGTAGGTATATGAGGTATACAAATTATATATTATATATTATATATATATAGGATACCTATATATATATATATTATTACATAGGATAATATTATATATTATATATATATAATATATATATGATATACAATATGTATACTATATATATAATTTGAGGGGGAAATACAGAAAAAGGGAGTCGCAGTGAAGTGAGTCGTTTTCTGTGCTAGAACACGTCAAATACATGTTAGTTTCACGAATATAGCAAACAAATGGCATTGATCATCTTCTTTCAGTCTAATGATTAATATGGATGATTATGCCAATCTAGGATTATGTTGTTCATTCGCATATCATCGATCAGATTGTGTCAGTGCAAGAGCGCCTTTAAAAGCTTTCATTTATATTCCGCGGCATGCAAGTACTACGCCGTTATGTAGATCCTGATGTATCATCCACGACAACTAGCTACCAGCGCATTCTACGATGATTATTAAGGGCTGTGTTAGCGAGATAACTTTAGCTCGATGAGAAACCATCTATAAGCACGGAGATGCCATAACCTTACGCTCGTAGATTTGTCCATCGAACTTTCCTGTGGATGCATTCGAAACACTAATAGACTGACCTCCAAAGGCTACAAACGATTTTTTAGAGAGTGTAAACCATGCAAAAGTGCTAGTTTCAGAATTGTTTTCTTAATGAGATTCTGAGAGATTGGGTGGACCTAAGAAGATGAACGAAGTGCGTTTTACAAGATTGGTTAATTTCTTAAGGCGCCTGGATGAGATGAACAGGAAAATTATTACCTAGTTTAATATTCATCCGTATAAGACACCGAAGACACAGTAGATCACGTAATATTATTATGCGTGGATATGAGATATGCTTGAACGCTCTGTTTGCTCCAAGTACCGGAAGACTGATGTGGACGAAGGAAACACATCTGTTTTGCCGCGAGTTTGTTGTTGACTTCCTTCTCAATAATATTATATATATAATATATTATCTATATATATATATATACTATATAGATATATATATATTCATTGATAGTATTTATATTAACTGATATATTATTATATATATGATATGTATATATTATATAGTAGTAGTGATTATATATATATATAGTCTATATATATATATATATATATTATAATGGGAGGTTATTCGAGGGAACAAGACAACTAACATGAAAGTTGATCTGGGATGAAACGTTGAAAGGAGTTCTTAGATTGATTTTCTATGCGATTTTGGAACAAGATAGTCCGGTGAAATAGAGTTACAACGGAAAATTGTGTATTAGTTGGAGGATTGTAATTGTCGTTTTGGGAGAACGGAAAAGATTAGGTAAACGACAGACGTAGACAATCCGCAGAAATGCGGTAAAAGCTTTAGAATAGGCTTTGTGTTTTCTTTAAATTGTTAAAGTTTTTGGCACCCCGGATTGAATTTTAAATTGTTTGCTAAGTTGAAGTGAACTGATGATCCGAGCTGGTGATCGCTGATTCAGGCTTTGGTTTCTTTTTTGGGGGGATTGCGGGATCAACTCGGTCCAGGGTGGAGGGGGGTCCCACGGGAGCTGGGCAGGTTGCAGTAATTAGGTGCGTTCCTGAGATGAAGGTTTCGATTGCAACTGGGAGCGGCGGAGAGGTGGAATTGACCAAAATTTGGATACGGAAGAGAGAATCCGACCGAAGGGAACTGAGAGGTACGAGGGTTTTGGTGTTTGGTTATGTGGCCAGGTGAAAGAATCGAAACTGCCTGATTGACTTGTTAAAGTGTTACTTAATTTTATGTTATCATATGATGGAAATTCCATTGAACAAGATTATATCGTACGTAGTATGGTGTTTGTTTTATTAGGAGTAATAAGTTACATGGATATTGTTGTGAGGTTAACTCGTGTAATTTTGAGGAGGGGCAAGTTGTGTACCAGGTTTATCGGATGAGCTGTTATTAACGGTAAAGTCTAACAAAAATTGTTTTATATGAATTGATAATTGCTTATCAAATACTTAATAAAGTAAATTGTTTGCAAAAATGATACTTAGGTATTTTAATGCATATAGGAACATTACTATTTGCTTGTTTTGAGACGAGGTGTGTTAGAATTATAATTCTTAGAAAAATCTTGTTTATTCTTATTCTCCGCTTCCATTTAAATTGGCAACTAAGAAGGTGTGCAGTATTTGAAGGCTTAAATGAAAGCCGTGATTCTGGTTACACTATATGATATATATATCTATATATCATATATTATATATATATATATATATATGTGATAATTAATTTAAATTGTTATATTATTATAGGTATAGTATATTATTAATATTATTATAGGTACTTATTATATATATTACTATGGAAATGAATTACTAATTTATGAGTTATGTTATATATTATATATTATATATACTAGCTATAGTGAAGGTATACGTGAAGTGTATATATTAGATATTATACTATTAATTATATTAGATTAATATTATATATATATATATATATATATATATTATAAATAATATATTTAATATATATATATTCTCATTTAATTAATATACATGTATCAGCTATATTCCGTACCGGGTAGTTAAGGGGAGATAGATATTTTATTTATTTAATATAATTATAATGTTATGATATATATTTATGTTTATATATATATAAAGATTTATAATAATTTCTAGTTAATAAAAAAATAATTAATATATATATAAATATTATATATATTATATATAATTAGAATAATTATTTTAGTTGAGTCGAAGTGGCCAATATTTTTTTCATTACAATGCAAAATAATCTTATTTCATATTAGTAATTTCAACTGCCATATTTGATTTTATTCATGATTTTGTAATTATTAATAATAATAAACTTTGTCTTTATTCGTAAATAATAAAAATAAACTTTTGAATAAAGTCTGAAATAGAAATTTATAAACTACCTAAATTACTTATGTTTGATAACTCTTCTAATGGTTAAATACGAGCATCTTTTAATGACGTAAAAGGTGCATTTGGGAGTTATGACTATATATTGCGAATTTATATTTTTGTACAAAATCAGAAGACTTCAAATTAGATCTGAAGAAGCAATACCTTTGCACATATAAGAGCAATATCGTCTTTTGTCTGAATAACATATCTTTATTTATGGTATGACCTAGCATATTCTAATATAATATATATAGTATTATATATTAGACTGTAGGTTCTGCTCACATGACTGGATCCTATTATTAAATAACAACATCATTAATATAAATAATATAGAATGAATTTAAAATAAAAATCTTTATATTTGAATACTAGATATATATATATATAATATATTATCATGGATATACCACGTGGATAAAAAAGGGAAAAATTTGATCAGTAACACAATTAGAGAATATACATTAGTAATGTTTTTTCACTTGTTCTTTTTTTGATGCAAAATAGATATACTGAGATTGAGAATAATTTGGCCTATTGGGACAACACTATTTAGAGTAGGGCCTGAAGAACAATAAGAGAGCCTTAATTAACACATAGGGCTGCACTCTTAGGCTGGAAGGGGATTATCACAATAATATGGAAATTCACATATTTCTAATAAACGGGTAAGCATTTTCAAAACTAGAGCTGTCATTAATAGCTGTGTGGTGTATTAGTTTTATTTGTGCCCTCCAAATTTAATTAATCGGAAACTATGCATAAAGAACGATGACAGTAATACGGGTGAATACCTCTGAATTCAATTAAAATTATTATTAATAACTATTTTACCTTAGTATGAAGTTTACTTCAAGGTTCAAAAAGCGCATTTTAGGAAAGAAAATTTTTTTAAATTGGTGATATATAATAATAAAGTATAATAAATTAGATAATTAATTAAAATAATAATTATATTAATAACATATATTAATGATAATTAATACATCAAACTAATTAAAACTTAATAAAAATATATGAGATACACAATATGAGGCAATAATAATAGCTATACATGTATAGTAAACTAATAATTAAAGACTGACACAAACACTCTATAGTAAATATGCAATAGATGAATATGTAAAAGACATGGAAACCTTATAAAACACTGTCTACAGGCCTTTGCAGATGTAATCATAGGCTATTCTCAATAACTCATCTTTTAGAGGATCAGCGATATTAATAGTAATTGTTGATACCATTTTAAATAATATATACGCATCCAGATATGAGAGAAAGAACATCAGCTACTAAAAAGAGGACTTCTTTCACCCATTTTTTTTTATGTCTATTATAATTTTTTTATGATTTAATAATACGTCTCTTAATTCATAAATCGCAGGTATTAAAGATTTTGTTATTTGTTTATAAAAATTTTTCATAAATTCAATAATCTATTAATATTTTATTTTATAGCTTTCACTTATTTCATTCTATTAAATATCTTTCTTTCAACTCCTACGCCATCTCATTCACTCATACTTCTCATCACTCAGCACGACTCGCGCTCGCTCAGCTCATTTCCTCTCGGCACTGTGTATTGAGTAGGGCGCCGATTGAAGGGTGCTTGAATTCCTCCTATCGCACACCGACAACGGCGTTCTGACTGCTCCTAATACATCCAACACCTGCCAGTCTGAATTCTGATCTTTGTCTCTGCCGTGTGACGTCTTTCGGCACTTTCTGAACGATAAAGGTACGTTTGGAGCTACGTAGTCGTTGACTGGGTTATAGAAGCATTAAGCTTCCATTACCATAGGCCCACTAATAATATAAAATAGTGGGTCTTGCCTTCTTAAACAATAATAACAGCCAATAGTTATAAAATAATATTAGGCGCCACAGAACATTATCTGCGTTGCAACTTTCGTTTATATGTTACAGTATATCAGCTTCCATTTCATATATAAAAAAATCACATAGGTTTATCTTGACAATTAGATGGCAGTTAGCTTGACACGAACTACAATGCCAATCCAGGTCCTTAGTTAGAAAAGGTGTCGTCCTCACTCCCACAGTGGATGGGCAGTATGTTGGCAGAGAGAAGACAAAGATAATTTCTCAGAGAAGTCTCCACATAGGCCTATACACTCGCGACTTTGCGAAAATAATTTCTTTCGTTATCTTGTTACTTTAAAAAAGAAACTATTCTGTTGTGTTGGCAGGGCGATAGTTTTACTCTTTTTAATTGATGTCGGAAGCTAAGTACGGCGCGAACTCTTCTCACACACATAATTGCTCAGAAAACGAAGGGTTGACGCAAAATTTATCATCAGTTGAAGAATATTAGTGATGGGTGCAACCGCCATCCTCATTTTTCAAATCGTTTGACTCTCAGTTTTAAGTTATCCTCACGGAACACTGATGGATCATGCCTCTTGAACACGAAAGAGACATCTTTGCATCTAAATTAATTCTAGTTCTAAATCTTGTGATCCTCTTCTTCATTTCGATCTAGCCTGGAATTCTTAGATTAAGTATCAAAATTTACTTCTTACACCATCATTAGCTAAGGTCCTCTCATTCTGGTCCTCATTTTTCTTCTTAATGCACCACCACTGGGACGACCTGTCTGGACAAATATCCTACATCCTCCTCCTTTCACATCCTGGGAGGTGGTCCTTACCTGCCTCTCTTGCTTTGCATACACTATACGGAATCGGGTTAGAGATTGTGGCAACACTTGGAAACTAACGAAACGTTAAGGACAAGGCGGGCTGGTCCGGATGGCATTCCTCCCCGAGTTTTTGAACGGGGTGTGCTTCCGTGCGGAACCCGCCCGTCTACAAGTTTCTTCTCTATGTTGCTCATTGAACCCTAATATCTATATGTCGTGAGAGGCTACGCCCTATGTGAAACGCTCAGAGCACGACATAAAGTCAGCCGTCTGAATCCTCTATAAATAATTCAAGCCCAATGATTTTATTGTTTGTCTAGTCAAACACTTCTGATCAGCACCGACTTTGATCACTTCTTTCTCTAATCAGCTATTGATTCTCAATTTGCATACTTCTGACGAGGCACAGCAATGGAGTCATATTCGAGGGCGGATCTCGTGGTGACGTCAGCGAGGCGATTATCTTTCCTATCTTCTGTTTTATGGTTTTCCGCCTTAGGAATACGGGAAACTTGCAGTGGTGGACGTCGCTTGAATCATTAAAGCCTTTGACCCGAACATGGCACCGTCCACTTGCCCAGCATTTACGCATTTCAAGCTTCCTTCCTTTTGGTATTCACTCAGTTCGACTTATGACTTAATAAATATAGCAATATTTCTACATCTATCGAACTAAATTGTACGGCTGTCTGTATCGAGGCGCTGACTGTCTTTGCTTCTTATGTCTGTTCCAAATATTATGCTTCCGGGTTTGCACTCTACTTTAGAAAGCTGTTCTTCTCTACTGATCAACTTCTACCTCTCATCTTGCCTGCTGAAAGTGAACGATGATTCTACTTGACCCGTCATTGTCAAACTTTATCAAATTCTGGCCCTGGTTCTTTTGTACTCTTTTACAGAAGTTGCCTCTCGTCTTATATCTTTCTGATTCGTTCTTCTTTGCATGATCAATGGGAGAGCGAATCTTCCGGGTGGCGGAGTCCGTTATCTCTCATACATGTTAAATTCTATATTTTCACACAAATCTCAAGAACTTTTGCACTCAAGGACAATAGCTCCTCGCTCATGTAAAAGCCACTTTCCCATTAGTGTGATATGGTTTCATAATACTCTTTCCAATGATCGGTTCTTTCTTCGAGTATGATAACTGTTGACAATTAAGAAATCGGATAATCCTTGCCTTAACGAGTAGGAATCAGAAAAAAAGTATCATTGAAATATCCTAAAAAAAAAAATGATTTAAACAATTTCGGCCATATCTTAAGAAACTGGGCAGTAGACTTAGTATGAATAATTCAAAGTTTTTTTTCCTTTCTCATTCTTCGCACTTATACAAGGCCCTTCATTCCGCCCTTGGTATGGCGTTTCTGTACACTATCGAAAAGCCTGGAGGGGAGGCTCTGGTTTATAATGTGCTCAACCGGCAGCTTTTGGCAGCGTTCACGAGAGTATCCCATTAGGCCATATAAGACTATTTTAACAACTAAGATATCTCGATACATTGGCCCTAACTTGCGACATTGGAAATTCCCAATTACTATTTCTGGGTATGCGCGTGTATACTGATATTTGAGTGCGTTCTACTTCTATTCATCTGAGGATAACCTTTGCTTAGCAGCGAGTGCTAGGTGCCTACTTCAGGGAACGTTTGTCAACTCGCGTTACTCCACTTTACGACGCTCCCAGAAAGCAACGGGGTCTACTGAGTTGTCTGGTCCGCAACAGTGAGTTTATGTGTGATATCTGGAGAAACTCAAGGCAGTTTTTGCGACGGGTGTTATCCGATTCTTTACAGTCCACACTTCTGTTCTGAAAACTTACTTACACTTCCATCTTCTGTGTTTCCTTGCTAGAATTTTAATTTCCGCTAACTTATTCAAAAGCCTGCAGTCTTTATGAGCTCAATATGAGTGAATTGTATTGTCGTTTAGTTTGTGGTCACTTATGAGCCGCTGCTAACATCCGGAGCTCTCTTCGAGATATGGCCATATTGCCCGTCGACCATAGAGGAGTATGAGAGCCTGAGAGAACTAAAGCATATGAACTTAAAAAAAAATAACTAACTTAATACTTTTTGAGTAGAATGTATATTATGAACTGTAACATATCATTTCTCTGTACTATAAACGAGTTCATATGGATATACTAAATAATACTTATATACACAACCTTTCAGTATGTAATATATGTTTAAATGAATTAGCCTATGTGGAATGTCACCATAGGAGTAGGACATAGGTTAAGTACGTTGGTAGTTTAGTATATATGTATGAATATATACTAATATAAAATCGAAAGATGCATAATGTTGAATACTAAATCTAACTAATATCATTACATCTAGCCATAGTTGAGAAGATAACCGTATGTCATATTAATAGCTAACTCATACTATTGTATATATCGTTATGAAATATATACCCAAATAATGTATATAGCTAAATATAGATGAAATCAAACACTGAATACATACTCGATAAAAAGAGTTATGGTTGTTCACTTTAGTCAAACATTTGATCAAACACAGGTAGCAGATAATGGCAATGGATCCATCATACATTAGTATACTGGCTGCTACAACTTTTCAGTACACCTGAATCCCATTAAGAAATAAAGACACTTGACGATGTTTTGTCATCTTAACATGTAGGTTCATAGAATCATAAATACTAAATCTCTGTAAAAATGATAAGTTTTTCAAATATAATATATTACCACGGTTTAAATATATCATAGATTTGTTATATATCATGAGCACATTACTAGCATATATATTTTAGTGTCATTAAAAACATACTGAATACGAGACCTACCATTACGTCAACACAAAAACGCAAAAAACTAGATAAAAGATAGAAAATAAGGCTAACAAGCTAGAAACATTCAATGCCAACGTAGTTGAAACTATACGACTGTTACTTCTCCTCACTGTAGAAAATCCTCTATCAGAACAGTTAGTAATTGGTATTGTTATCTTTGAGTTCCTTAAATGTAGATTCTAAAGTAGTTCAAAACTATAACACTTCCTAACTCTTCACCACAAACTTATTGTATATAATAAAAGCCAATAAACAACCAAGATTTGTAGGTTATTTATAGATTCTGAGGGTCTGAAATTAAATAATTTTATATCTAACCGTAACAACAGTGCCAAAATATTAAAATAGTAAAGATTGTCGCAGTATGAAATAAGCATGAGGAGAAAACAGGTAAAGGTATGAATGAAAGTAGAGACGAATGAGGTATAGAGAAGACGAGAGCAGTATAGAGTAAGAGAACGATATGATGAGTGAAAGAGACATGTGCGGAAAAAGAGCAGAGAGCAGTATATAGGCGGTTAGCTATCTGTTTAGTCCATATCAATGCACGAATAGATAGTGAAGACTACCTATACAGCTTTGCGACTCAACTAGTATAAAGAAAGCCTATAACTGAGAAATACATAAAAATAAAATAACCTTATGCATATTGATGATTCTAAAAAAAAATAATAGGGAAATCCATATATTATTAGGTGTGAATGGAGCCCACATACATACCGAATCAAATTGGCATGCTCATTATGGGTTAACAAACACAAACAGTTCATCAGTGTATATCTTACTACTGCAATTGCATTTAAATTTTAATTTTAATTTTTAAATGTTAAATTAATTGTAGATTAGATTCTAGTTATTTTTAATATTTATAAGGGTGCATTTGGGGCCCCTAATATTTTCATTCCTATACAGCATTCTAGTAAGCTAAAACTTAAATAGTTTAATTAATTAATTCAACTATTCAGATTAAATTTTGTCAAGTATTGATTTACACAATTAATGTTTTTTAGTATTTAAGTGGTTTTAATTTACGATATTATAGTTTTATGGTAACTCAAGAATTAATAAATTTATAGTTTAAATTTTAAAGTCGGGAAAGAATAACCATTTCGTTCAGCTTCAGACAAAAGACTGAGTAAAATTTTATAGATATAAAAACACTGACATCAATTTTACTTGGTTTATTAAATTTTTCAATTTTCCTCCAAAATATTGCATTTACACATAAATGCAATCAAATTAAATGACATAAGAAATATTTCAACATTTTAGTTTATTAATAATAATATTTACGATTTAACATAATAATATAATGAAGTCAGTATTTACCCAATATAATTGCAATATTAACTTATAAGATTAAATGGATTCATTTAATCACTCTAATCAGACTAATTTTTAGTATAATCTTTAAAAAATTTATTACATTTTATAGCAGCTTCCCTTTTTGGACGAGTTCATGTACTATTAATAGCGTCCTTATATATACTATATATTAACTCATATAGAGCTTTGCTTTTCATGGGTGTAGACTTCTAAAGGGTATAAAAATTGGAAATGTGTGCTAGTGATTTCTATTTTCCTTGTTTGAATTTTACTGTACGAATCTGCTATCATTATCAAGCACACTTCACGTACTTTACATATTGCCCACAATGGAGCGAGTTTTAATTGAAATTTTAATAGAATATCACCACTTTATTTATATTTCCAATTACTTGATGTAAGATTATATAATAACTTTCGTGCCAAGTTTTTAAATGTTTAAAATAATATTTGGCTTGATTTCAATGTTTTTTTCTATATAATTTTTACTATATTTTGTTCTCTTTATCATATAACCAGTGTCATCTCTTAGAATTAGGGATGAATTTCAAGCAATTTTAAAATTGCACTTAGAGTTATGCTTACCAAGTCAGATATTTGCCTTATATGCTAAAGTCTTGATTAATTGCATTTGCATCCTGTATTTTTTAGAATAAGCAATTCATAATAATTTAGCTTGGCAATTAACTTATAACTTTGGATGTGAGTATTTTAGATCGTTATTAACCTTTCCTGCGAGCCTGCATAGGACGAGTGTTATGGTAAATTGAGATAGGTAACCGTTTTTCGAAAGAACTATTATGAGCTATAGTTGAAATTGGTAATATGGGATATTGAGGTGTTTAAGCTACCTTACCGCCGAGTTTTCAAGTCTCTAGGATGTTATAGGGGTTACCTCCCGAAGAGGTCAGCTGAAATTAATCGGTATATCGCCTTTTGACGTTTCATTCGCGTGAAGATTTAGCCTAACAGCGCATCGATATGATGACGATAATTCGTTAGAGAGATCGTCCTTGCGTTCCCCCGTGGGGGGAGCTGCCCTAAAAATAAATTTATGGTAGAGGCTGAATTTGGATAAGTGTATCAGAAGTAGGAGAAAAGGAGTCGGAATCTATTAGAGTTTAGAGTTAAGCACCGGCCCGTGCTGGCTCGGTGCGGTCCAAGTTAGTAAGTAAGGTTATAATCATCAATATTAGTGTTAAAATATTTTTTATAAGGATATAGAATCTCGACTATGGGTGTTTTGAGTGTCCCCCTGCTAGGCGGGTTGCGTCCAATGGCCCGGGAGGGGCGCGTGCGCCGCCCGATGGCGCGGATCCGACGCGAACGGGCGCGTGCTGCGCAGCCGCAGGCGGATCCGGAATGAAACATACGCGAAAGCAACGTGTTCTGTTTTCTTTTAATCAAATTTAATTATTGATATTTTAGCTTTTCGAGTGAGGTTTTGTTTTTATTTAATTTATTTTCTCAAATTTATTATTTTTGTTTTATTTCTTAATTTATTTTTATATTTTAATTAATTTTTTTTTATGGCTTTTCAGTTTATAACGTAAATTGCGTTTTTACAATACCCTAAAGAGTAAAGCAGCAAAGCAAACCACCCACCCAACCTCTCCCTCCATCTTACGAACTAATTGATTATCATCTATGAAAGTCATATTTGTTATTTAAATTTTTATTTATTGTACTTAGAGTAGTAAAGCAAACCACAATCACCCAGCCACGTCTATTCCCCCTCTGATCAATTGATCTATTGATTCAAGTATAATTTTTCTTAGTATAAATAAGTTTCTTTGGTTAAAAGTAGGAAATGCCATAAAATTTTCTATTTTAATGACTTTGTTACCTAAGTACTAACAACATGAACATTTACATATAAACTTTTAGCATCAAATATATTTTAACAAGTTTATTAAAAGAAACATTTATTTAAAGATACATATAATTGAATTAATAATATATACCCCGATAAATTAGAGCTGATGTATTGTGCGGGAAAGCTTAAGTTCTTAACATGTAGAAACATGATTTTTTTTGTTACAAAGATTGTTAATTAATTGATTACTAAAATAAAATCTAATGCAGAGAGTCAAGGAAATAATACAACATTTATTTTTTTCCTTATATGATTCTAAACATCATTATTCGATACAACCCGGAGAGAAGTGTTGAGATAAAGGCAGAGTGGTGTAAAATTTCAAAGAGTAGTTTATTACAGGCGATACAATAAAACTCTTCTTTCTGTTTCTATAAAGGCATTTAATAATTTCTTCTCATATCATCTTTATAATTAATATATACTTTGTACTCTGCAATCTCCATGATGAGGATGCTTCCAAATACAATCGAACTTGAATTGAGGATGTCAACTTGTGCAAATTTTTGAGATTCAGTCCTAATTGTCTTTTCTTAGATATTGGAGATGATAATCATTACAGCTGAAAGATCAGCTGTGAGATGTTAGGATATAAAATTTATGTTATTCAGACAATAAGTCTTGAGATCAACACTGTACTGTTATCGCTGCAAGATACATATTGGCAAGTAAATCGTAAAAACACGCGAACATTGAGAATGTGAGCTTTCGTATATCTTCTCATAATCACGACCGTATGGTTGACCATTAACATGCAAAATACCTCTAAGTCCGAATGGGTAAATTTAAAGACAGACTTCCCATAGTTTCCAGAATAGGCATCGTGTTCTATCAATTCCTGTTTATTACTTTCTGAGGTAAGCTACATTGACGATGTTAGGTATATTATTCGATAAGCCTTGGGTAAAGTTAAATTTTTTAGTCTCATTCTCTTGATAGGATATTTGCTTATATTTCAAAGAGATTTTTTCTCTATTTCCATATGTTTAAGAGGGAGATAATTTCACTTTACGTACATAAAAATAAGGCATACAGTAATTTAAAGATAGGTTTTGGAGCTGTAGGCGTGGCTAAAGGACATTGTTTTGAACATTAAGCGCATATTGAGGTGTAGATCTAGTTAACGCGATGCGTGCGTCCACTTGAGATGGTAGAATAAGTCTTTGCTGAGAGAATATATCACCATTTTCCATTATATTCATACGTGTTATTTTTAGATTTAGACGCATTGGTTCTATGTTTCTCTACATCTTTTAAATTTAAGATATCGCAGATGCGGTGAGACTCTTTCGCTCTTGAAAATAATTTAGTAAAGTTTCAATTAATTCGATAAGGGTAACTTGCAGTTGATGCTCCTAGAGATGTTCATTAAAAAACACTAGTTTGATTAAAACATGTATAAAGGAAATTTTGTCTCGGTGATACTATGTGATGGTTCCATGTGAGATCTGCACTCATATCCTCTTCAAGCAGTTTTCCAGATATAAAACAAAGAGTAAAGGAGACAGGACATTATCGAGAAGTGCCAAGTGAATGTATTGATTCGAGAGGTACATCAGTATTTGTGATTGCGTGAACGGGGTTAATAACTATTGATAATCGGACTGTGAAAAATATTAAAATTAAATGTCAAAATTACTCTTCGATGATAAACATCCTTGGTAGGCACAGCCTTTGACAATTAAGCCACTTCACTTTCTTAGATTCTAACCTTATATGGTTAACAGTATCTAGATCTCCTTTTGTGAGCTACCGCTGCCTGGTGCAATAATATAGTGCAATTTAATACTCAAAACTCACCAACGTATTTCCCTGAAGATCCTTCAAGTGGAACAACGGTTTTAACGGGTTCGTTGCTTTATGTGAAACCCTGATCAGTCAATCATTCGTTATCAAAGAATTTACCTGTCTTGTGATCAATACTATGATATGACTAACGTCTTTTAAGACCTAAATAACTGCTACTCTTGAAATTTTTTAAATATAAGAAAATAAATTACTGTGGAAACATCAGAATAATCTAACAGGAATAAGTTTAAAAATACTTTAATAAAAAAAAATAAATGAATGTGTACTGCTTTATACAGATTAAGGTTTTATGCATCCTGAACATGCATGTTAGATGTCCGAGGTATCTACGCTGTACATGCGCATGGATAGATAGAAACATTCAAGTACTCTAATATTAATTATATTTTATAACTTTAAATAATTCCTTTTTGCAATACAGATCAATGAAAATATATATAATACATGCAATACTATACCAAATAATGCAATAATAATCAATTTGCTCATATTGTTTAAAAATAGTAAGTACTCTAATATTAAATTAATATAGAGATCCTCGCCCATGAATATGTATATAAATAAATAATATAATATTTATGTTCAAAGAATGTATATAAATAAAACAAATTAATATTAAATATACGATGCAGTAAATTTGAAAAGAGCTATTAATCTTTACTTGAAAATGTAATTGAACACTTTTCAAAAGACTCGATTTTCAGTGTGCACAAGACAATGCAAAGACCAGCTAACATATAAAACAGCTGTTACTCCAATGCAAGGAGTTGCTAAAAATAATTTCAACAAAATTTTTTTAAAAACAAAATTGTGGACTTTGACAATTAACCATATGTTATAATAATAATTTTTATACTTATAAATGTTTTTATAATTATAATGGATATATATAATATCGAAAACGTTCAAAAAATAAATTATTAAACAGCTTAACCTGCAGTAATATAGCAACGATTCAAAACAATGCACCTTACAAATGCAATAATTACAGACGACACTCTGATGTTCGATACAATCATAAAAATATAATATATTCAACAAATGTTTATGAGCAAAATTAATATAACTTTTACTTTACAATAAATAGACTGTAGATTATTAACTTATGATATTAAAAGTCAAATATTTAATTTGAAATAAATTTACATACACTTTTACAATAAATCACAGAACAAAACACTGCTTGGCTTAAAAAATATATTAACTAACACATGATAAATAATTGATCGAGATATACATAGGCAATTCACATACAACTGTATACACCTTGGGTTAACGACAATAAAAGCGGAAAGATCAAAATATTCTTGTTTTTACCTATTTAATAACGATCTCAGTAATACAGTTTACGACTCTTATCGAATCACAGCCTTTGAAAATAAGTAAATATGTTAATACATTTATCAATTAATTTAGAAAAATAATATATACATGCATCTCAAGAGAGGCGGGATTGGCTTTCTTACAATATATAGTATTTCTCAATGAAATGACAATCTGTACGTTTCAATCAAGATAAATAAAGCTAACTAATTGAGATAATGAACTCTAACCTTAAAAAAAATGCATTTATATTAATAAAATATTTATTTATATATATATATAATAAACTATTATATGACATAAGTATACGCAGTAGCCTTACAAATCGCTTTAAAAAATTAAACAATAATTATAATAATAATAATAATAATAATATAATATAATAATAATTATAATACCAAGAATGAAGATCTTTAAAAGGGCGGTAATAGCAAGAATATAATGAATAATATTAGACTGTAAATTTCAAAATAATAAGTTTGTTAATGAATTAGTATTTTCATAAAGCTTTGACAAAATTATCATTAGGACTATCTATAATAGGAGAAATTATTATATTAATAACTATAATAATTTCTTATTAAATATATATCTTTATATTAGCTTAGAGAAAGTCGCACCAATATGGAATATATCTGAAAAAAACAAACGATATTTGAATGGCAACACGTGAACTCTATTTTAAAAAAATTAAATAGAAGACAATTATATTCTTCATGTAATACTGCAATTACAATCTTTGCCCCATACAAGAAGCACTTGGTACACTTTCTTTTATTTACATATGATAAACATTGGTTTATTTATCATTGTTCTCTCTTCTTCTGTAGATGGCTTTCTGAGATGAACCAAATTATCATTCGGCATCGACCTGCTTAGTAGTCTCAGCATGAACGTATGTTTCGCCTAATGTGGCTTCAGATAAACGAAATCTTGGGAGATATAAAACACTGACTCATTATCCTGTTATTTCATACTCTCTTGTTCGATCGCCGTCAGCGGTTGTGATACGAACTGAGGTAAACTCCTTTCCGTAGAGGTATGGCTCGAAATTTTCTGGATGCCCATCTCAATGCGCTAAATGCCTTCTTCTCCAAAGTAAGAATATCTTTGGCTGGGTCAGCACAATTTCTTACTTCATAAGCGATTGGATGAGATTCCTCCGTCTCCTGTAGAGACTATATCCTAGTGAAGGTGCCGGATGCATCCCCTTGTAGCGTGAATGATCCTTCTCTCCAAATCTGGCAATCTTTAAAATCTGGTTTGAGCTCAATAAAGCTTCTTTTCAGCTCATGACGCTGTGATGTTTGGACTCCCACCTAATTTGTCGGCTCACCTTTCCTTGTCAGGTCAGTCACTGAGCTGCAATTTGGGTGCATGAGTTATTCACAAAATCCTGGTAGTAACCAGTGAGCCCAAGAAAGACCTTACTTGCTTTTTATTCTTAGGTGGCTCAGTCTTCTTTGATCTTGATCACATTGTCTTCATGCAATCCCTTAGTTTCATTGCATGTATGACCTATTACGTCATCTCGCCGAGGCGAACTCGCACTTTGTCGGTCTGATGGTGAATCCCTCCTCTTGGAGTTTTGTAATACAGTCTCAATCGGTGATCCTATGTTCGCGCCAGATTGGGAATGGAACGATAATATATCATGATACAAGTCAACATGTTGATGTACATCAGGATCCTGCGCATTGACTCAAAAGCGACGCGCCGGCATTCACCAATACGAACGGCAGCTTGAGGTAATGGAAATGGCATTTCGGTTGAACACTGTTTTATGGAGTCTCAGGCTTTATTTTAAGTTTGCCAATA
>JABUQX010058796.1:17500-20000 GCA_015478945.1 Trachelipus rathkii
TATTATCTTTTCGTATCCATTCAAATATTAGAATGGTAATAAAGAGTTGAGGTTGAATTTATTAGAATATAATCCAAATTGAAACATAGGTGCTGGTTAAAACTTCGAAGTTTGCCATTGCATTTTGTGATGTGGAAAGTCGAGAGTCAATAAACTTGCATGAAGTGATTTGAAGTCATCATCACAGATACATTATAACATTTGTAGTTTACACATTTTCGATCCAACTCTTTCTTGAAAAGTACGCAGACTCCACCGACTCCGACTCCGACCCTTGAAAATTTCCGACTCCGCTCCGACTCCGACTCCACCTCTTCAATTACACTACATCCGATCGACCCCGACCCTCTTCAAAATTACCGAATCCCCGACTCCGCGACTCCGACTCCGACTCGATCCAGAAACTGTTCCAACCCTTTATAACTTTTAGCGGAGATTCGTCTCAGTAGAACAAATCAACTAGAGTTTCCAAGGGACCGCGACGGACCTCACTCGTATTCATCAATGATAGGGTTATACCCTTGGCAGGTGGAGACCAACATGCCCCTTCAAACCGCCATTCATCACTATTAGTACCGTTTTCTCGCCTCTGAAAACGCACATTTCTTTCTCCACGTATTCCTTTACTGACTTAATCCACGTTTTCTCGCTCTCCCAGCCGGCAATCCGGGTACATCACTACTATACATCTATTAACCACCGACTATCCTCATCATTTTTAAATGACTAAACATCTCAACATACTTCCTTCTATCTCTTCGATTTATCTTTCTCAGATCACACAACTCTATAATCGTTTATTCTCATTTTATCATTCTTTCCAAACTAACACCTTAGAATTGTCCATCTGAACACATGTACTTTAGATCTATACCTCTTATTCTAGAACATAGTCTCACTACTACATTAATAAAGGTAACAACATACCACTCATGTAAGACCTATAGTAATCAGACTTAGTCGCCTTTAATCTACAAGGATTATATTGCACCCAGCCACTTCTGGCAATTCCAACTTATATTACACTCTGCATCATCCGTTCCTTTTTTATGCAACATATATCCTAATATTAAAATCAGACAATATGTTTCAGCTGCTCGACCATCTAACATAAACTTACAACCGAGGACTTAACCTTATCCTAAAACCCGACGTTTTTTAGACTTTCAATTCCTTCTTTTACACACCCTCCAAACTCTCTACCAATCCTCTCAACTCTCTTCAGATTCGCCACACAAACCAGTTTCATCCGACAAATAGGGTAGGGTTCCCCTTTTCATGCTCCCACTTATACAATTTTCCAATTCACTCCTTCTAATTCTATTCATAACCGCCATTCATATAGAAATTGCGATAATTAAGAATACAATCCTTGCTCATTCGTATTAGTATTGTACCAATCACTTTTGCTCATTTATTCTTACACACGCTTCACTATCGTCATATATATATTTTTGATTCAATTCAGAAGCCTGCCACTCAACACTTATCAGCTAACCCTAACAACCTTCATAGAGCTTCCATTATCCTAATCATCCGCCCGGTTTGCAAATCATAAAACTATATATTTATCTTTTCTCTCATCATATTTTCAGATCATTTATTTCAATGTAAGATTTGATTCAAACTTCTCATAACTACTTCTAATGGATCTTGTTCTTCCACCATAGTCCTTCAGTCATTGAATGTAATTTTTTCGACGCAAAATACCATAGCATATATTTCATATCCATAACTCATAAACTAAATTACCCAATATTCTACAGTTACTTACCCTTGCCCTTAATATAGGGTATATTACTGCTCTCTCTTCAATCCTCGGAACTACATACATCCATAACGCTTTGTAACCAACTATCAAAATCATAGTTCCATTCGCCTTCTGTTCTTGATCATTCACCTGTAACATTTTTCTATACTGCAGGTTTACATTCTTCACTTTCTCACTACATACCATTACTCCTCTTACAATACCATCCCAAAATACCATATTCTTTAGCAACTCATCATTCCACAACCATTCATATAACCCTCGTTATTACTACATGTATATGTAAGATATTATCAAAGTGTTCCTCCATACTCCCTCCATCCATTTATAGTTACGAAGCAATTTCCTCTCGTATTCTAACCAGATTCCCATATTTCTTTCTTACTTTGCGCTTTCCTTGTTCCTTCCAGAAGAGTTTATTCCCTTGTAAATTCCCATTTATCCCCTCCAAGACTGTTATTCTAGTCTATTTTTTCTCCTAACGCATGGCATCTTAGTATTTTCCTTTTTTTTCTTCATAGATATTCCAACATTTTCTTTGTATCTCATATTGACTTTTTAGTAATCTTCAAATTCTTTCTTATATCTAATTTAACAGCTTGCATCACTCTTCACTTCTAACATCACTGTTACACTCTTACTTCCTACTTAAGCATATTCCAGAATACTTCTTTATTTGCACTGCTAAAACCGCTTCTTATTAGCTTTTCAGATTGTTCAGTTTCCAAC
>JABUQX010058796.1:25000-50663 GCA_015478945.1 Trachelipus rathkii
TATGGACGGGGGGGGAGGGTCTACAATCGAATCATTTTCTTTTCTAATCGTAAATTCTCGGACTGTAGGTGGGATGAAGATATCACTGGTAATGAATGGGTATTCAATGCTGTGTTGTTAAAGAAAGCTTCAATTATACCTAAATTTTTACAATTCACATTACTTAATATTCGCCATGCTGCATGCTACGGGAAAACAGTACTATCCAAACAATTCGTTTAGAATAATTCACTCAAACAGATTTTCTCCCGACACCAAAACTCAAAAAAATACTTATGTGTAATTATTTTCATATAAAAGAAAAAATCTTTCCTCTCTAGATCTACCTACTACATATATTAGATCACATATTCGAAGCTACTATAATCTACACATTTTTCTTCAACTCCACACAATTCGAATAAGATGCGATTTACAGAGGTTATCTGACCAGAATAATCGCACTCTCGTCATACAATCTTATTTTCACTACTATGACCCATCATGATGGGATACACCATGTCCAACGCACACATAGAGCTACAGCATTGACTCTTTTCGGGAACTTATTATTTTGGCTCTAATGGATATTATATTTCTATGTGTAGTACTACGGCACCTTACAATATATACTCACAAAAATCTATCCCTAGCATTATTAGTACCATTTTACTAGTCACTAGTCGAATCAGTAATTTTCTTATTATTTTTTTTTTTTTTTATAATATCATTCTATCGAATATCATACACTAAAACACATTTCTGGTCCAACCATTGTTCCTTTTTCTTTGGGTTTCAGTTTTCCCTTTACCTTATCTTATTATATTGCGTGAAAGTGCTAAAAATCATAAATATTTACCCTTTCTAAATATACTCTCCATACATCCTCTCTCTTTTCTCTACTCACATTTATTCCTTACTCACATTCCTGTACGCCATATAATCGATCATTCATACATTTTATTAGCCGTAAGATAGAAGGCCGCTTACGGCGATATATATATATATATCCGATGGTCATAGCTTTTAGCGCATATATATATATATATTAATATATATATATATATATTAAATCATTAATATATATAATATTATATTATATATTATTATATTATATATTATATCATAAATATTTATATTATATATATATATAATATAATATATTAATATATATTTATAATATAGTATATTATATATTATATAATTATTATTATATATTATAATTATATTATTATTTAATTAAATAATATATATATATTATTCATATTTAATATTATATATATATAGCTTATTAAATATATATATATATTAATTGTTTTTATAAAATTATCAATTTTCTCAGCTTTGCTAGAGATTATTGTAAATATGACTTTATCTCGCAGTAACCTCTAATCAGTTTCATCATGTCTATGATATCTAATGTGTATTTCTTATTTTTTATGGTGTCGATGTGAATTTCGTTTAAAATTTATATACTTCTCTCGCAGTTATGTGCTATAGGTCCATTATAAAGTTTAGTGTTATGTATGATATTGATGGACTATTGTTAAATTGGCTGAAATCTATGTTCACTATGATAACAGGCATTTAGAGGTTTGACTTATGAGGAAGGAGGATTTATCATTTGATATAAATGTAAATCTTTTGATATACAAATGTGTTAAAATTAAGTCTTAAATATTGATAACTAAAAAAAAAGGTAAAATATTTATTTGGTGAAAAATACATTATTGTTAATTTTTCAAGATTATCGTTTTCCCACGAGTCGGATATCCATTAAAAGTGTGAGTATTCATCTTTTACTTGTTGTAGAACTATTTTTACCTATCAATATATTTATGTAGCTTAGTAATAGGCATATATCCGTTTAATATGGATAAAAACCGTCCGTGGTGGTTATATATCGCCGCCTCAATTATTAAATTAGAATAGGTCATGCTAATACATTAGGTACCGGGAGCTTGAACAATATATAAAAAGAATTGAGTTAGTGTAAATTTCTTATCCATCTACGAATGTTCACTGTCATCTGATTGGTTTTCACAATCAATAAGTATGTCGCTATGGTTGTATAAGTAAGAACAACCCTAAGATATGCTTGTTTATATTATCTTAAGAATATATTCATCCTTTGAAGACTCATCTTTTTGGAAGACTCTTATACTATTTGTAATAAATGCTTTCATTTTATCGAATACTCTTTATTGATGACTCATTATTTTGAAATGATACTCACAATATCTATTTTGCAGTCATCTCTTGATGATCAATATTTTGTGACTTGGAAGACTCCATCTTTTTAGAATAGATCTCTCAAATCTTTGAGTTTATAATTTTTTATATATATTTTTAATAACTATGAGTGAATAATAATTTCTTAATATTTATTTTATAATATAAGATAATTCTTATTAAAATCATCCTTTAAGACATCTTTATAAGACTCATATCTTTTTGAAGATTCTATCTTTTTGAATTTGACTCTCCTATTTCTTTTGCTTTTAAGTGACATAACTCCTTTGAAGACTCATTTCTCTTTCAACGAAGAATCTCGTGTGAAGTAGAGAGTTCGCCATGCTTTAGACAACGCCAGTGAGATGTCATTTATAGTTATTGTTTTACGTTTAGAACTTTGGTCAACAATGTCAGAAAAGAAAGCACTCCGCCTTACTTTTACTACGAGTTCCTTGTTAAGATCTGATACCACTATCTCTTTTAGTGAGACATCGTCGACAACATTGACAGACTATTATTTTCCACACCTAGAGGCTTTCATGGGTTGCGGCGAGCAAACTCCTTTTCGACAACTCAATGGTAAATCGCTCAATGTAAGGGTTCAATCTTTGAACACCTTCCCATCTGGCCAGGTGGGCACAACCATGCCCCCATACAAACCCCGCCATTCTCTCTTATGCACCTTTATCTCGCCTCTGCCAAACTCATTTTCTCCTTCAAAGACTTCGTTTTGTACACAGCTCAAGACTCTCTCTCGACTCACTTTTCTCTCTTCGGTCTCTTTTTCGAGCCGGAAGGAATTCCGGTTCCCAACACACTCTCCACTATACATCCCGCTTAACCAACCGCTATCATTCATCCTTTCCACATGACCAAACCATCTTCAACATCTTTCATTTATTCTCATCATTTAACCCCTTTCTTTCACACACATCCACTCTCTATAGTTAGTTCCTCACTTTTGAAGACTTCCATCTTTGAGACTCTTTATTATTCTTCCCTGCATATGCCATGAACTGATCACATTTGAAAGATCCCCTAAGATTGTCCATCTGAACACATTGACCTTTAGATTCTATACTTCTTATTCCCATGTCATGAGGTAACTCCGACTACCATACTGCTGATTCAACACAACGGTAACTAACATATCGCCTCCTTGTAAGACCTCTAGCACACTTCAAAGACTTTAAGTACCTTCTTACGGCTTATTCATCCTAACTGTACCTAAATGCCCCCTCAGCTTACACCCTTCTAGCCATTCACAAACTTTCCTACTACACTCTGGACCATCGTCCGTTCCCTTCATCATCCAACATTATTACCTCTCTATACATTCTCATAACTCAGATACTTTGTTCAGCTGCTACCCGCACTTTCTATACATAATTTCACACTGAGGAGTGTCCTTAACTCACCACCACATAACCTTACGCTTATCCAACGTTTGGACTTTCAAGCCCCTCTCTTTTAACACACCCCCTGCCAAAGTTCTCTCCAATCTCTTCAACTCTCTTCAGATTCGCCACAAGAACTAAATACATACCGGGCATATAATACGGTTAGGCACCCTCCATCTCTGCCCATTCTCCTCCATTCTAACATTCCGCACCTCTATCCTCGCTCTATCTACTCCACTCATTCTCGAATTCTTCATTAACCCCAATCCTCTATATTTACAAAGTTCGAATAAACCCCAAGGAGACATCAACACACGCCTGTTTTATCTCCGCTAATTAAATACGCTATAACCTTTCACATTGACACACCTCTTTATTCTCTTACACCCACCTCTTCCCTACTGTCATACATTCCTTATGAATTCCATCCAGACCTGCCTAACCAACCAACCCCATATGTCACATCAAACAACCTGCCATCAGCACAAAGCGCCTTCCCTATTCAACCTCTTATCATACGCCTTCGTTGCACAATCCAAAACCTAAATACATTTTTTTCTTCTTCTCCTTCATTTCTCAATCATTTGTTTTCAATGTAAAGATTTTTGATCCACACATCCTCCTCTACCACTTCCTAACGCACCTTGTTCTCTTGCCCAATCAGTCCCTTCGACGCACTCTTTTCGACAACTACTCTGCAGCATAATACCTGGTCCTCTCCAACACTCATACCTTATTCCCTATAATTTCTACAGTTCCTTTTTCTCCTTACCCTTATATAAAGGGTACTATTACCCCTTCGTTGCGCTCTGCTCTCACTCCAATCCCTTGAACAACCCTCTATTACGCTTTTATTAAGCACCAACTTTCCAATATCCAATCATCACCATCGTTCGCCTCCGTTCTTGACTCTTCACCAGTAATTTCATCTATCACCCTGCACGATATACCTATTCTTCAGACTTTTTGTCAACCTCTACCTATTACCACTCATCCCATACTGAATTACCTCATCCCAAAATACTATATATATACTATATATATTATTATACTATATATAATATATATATAATATATATAGTATACTATTATATATTAGTATATATAACTACGTATTTGAGTTATAGTATTATTATTGTATACTCGGGCGTATATATAGGGTGGGCCGGGTAGGTAGCTGCAAAAAATTAAAGACATTTTTAGGTTTTAATAATTGAAATTAAATTGTAAAAGTATTCTAAGACTACTATATTAAAATTTATTACCACAGTTTTAAAATAAAAGAAAGAAGCTATTTTCATCAGTGCAAATTAAAAGAAAACAACCTACAATTAATAATCAGCTATACATAAACTGTAAATCTGAAAGGTTCATATTAAAAATTCTTCGGGCTTCCTAATATCTAATCTTGAGAAGTAAAAAATCTAACACCCTTTCTGGGCGGCCCGATGAACGTCATTTTTTTACGGTCAAGCGTATGTAAGGGGCGGGCTAGTAACATGTCTGACCTATAATAAATCGATCAACTCCTAATTATAATGCAAGCACTTTTTTCGTTTCTCTTCCCGTAATATTTATACGAAATTTGTGGGCTTGGTGCAGTTGTTTGAATATTTTTTGTATAAAATGTGTCTGATTGTTCTGATATTGAATATTAAATTTTATCATAACTTTATTTTAAGTGGTATTTAGCATTATATACATAAAATAAGTGAAATAATGCATAATGGAGTAAGTGTGGCTTTTATATGATGGCAGAAGGATTTTCGAGCGTTATAAAAAGCATTTGCTCTAATTTAAAAAATGATTAGGCTAGAAATTATCATTGGAATGTGATTTAAAATTAAGTAGTTGGTAAATATAATGTAAACAGCTTTTCATACAAATAAATAGGTAGTATTATAAAATTATTAAAAAAAATAATATATATTATATATATATATATATATATATATATATATATATATATATACTATATAATATAATTATATATATATATTAAATATATAATAATATATATATATAATATATATATTATATATTATTCCAGTGAGAGGAGGAAGAGAGAAATGGATCAATGTACATTCTGCATGTCATAAGAGTTACTAAAAGGACAGTAGTAGTTGGTTTGGGGACTCTTTACCACTTATTTGTACCCTAGAATGCTCAATGCATGAAGACTTGGATTTTCCGCGATGCACCTGTTGTGAGAACCCTACAGTCCATTATTTGGGAAGGAAATATAATAATATATATATTCTTTTCGTTTTTATATTATCTATAAAAATTCGAAATATCTTAGAAATAATAAAACTTTTATTTTTAGATGTATTAATTATATATTATATATATATATATAATATATAATAGTTACTAATAATATATATTATATATATATATATAATATAATACTATATATATATTTATATACGACTATATTATAATATATAATAATATATACTATATATATTATATATATATATCTATAGTATATATATTATTATATATAATACTTCTACATATTGAGGGGATAATTATTTACTTTAATATGCATCCATCTATATTTAAATATTTCTATTAATTCAAATATCTCTATTATATATATTTGTATGTCGTAGCTGTTTGTTATTATCAGATGGTTTCTTTTTTATTATATATTATGATTTTTATTTTTCTGTACTTGTGGGTATGAGTCTTCTCTAACCGCAGAAAATTGAATGTTGCGGTACAAGTTCTTTATTTGGAAGTACAATTCGACCCGAGAATTTAGATTAAAGTTTTAAGTAATGTTTTTCTTTTTGTTTTTAATTTATTATGTCTATATTTTTCCATGTTTTTCACAGTTAGTACTGAATTAACGCTTAAAAAATGAAACTATTTTATGATATACTTTTGAGTAAAGTTAAAAGTATTAGAATACCAGTTAGTTTATATAAAAATGAATAAGTGGAAACAATAAATATGTATAATGGAATTAAAAGCAAGCAAAATAAGTCTCATGAGCCTTCCTGTAAGGATGATGTATTGGACTTTTATAGGTTATTTTGTGTATACTAGAACAAGGATATGTTAATTATTTTTTTATAATTCTTTTCTCTATATATTTCAAAACGAAGTTGTTGCGTATTTAGGCCTCTTAACCAAACTAATGAATTTTGTAACTCCTATATATTAAAAGGATTCTTTGTATAGACTTTAGTATTAAAAGCTGCAATATTAATTTATAACTGCCAAACCAATTCTGACTTCTCGTTTGTATTAACACAGAATAACTGTTTGAGTTAAGTTCCTTAATTATATTTGTTATTATTAGCAAGGTATAGGGGCAATTATTAGTGGGTGGTGTCATATTTTTCCGGAAGGCTGCTATTCTTATTCGAAAAAGAGAACACATTAGACGCGTTGGTAAACGCCTCGTTTTCGGGATCAAATTGGGAGCGAGGGCAAATAAGAAAAATAAAGATGAGGTAGAAAAACCCACGTGATAACAGTATAGTATAAGAGCGTACGAAAATTTGCCTCTTTATTTTTTCACACAACACATTCAAGCGAAAGGAGAAAAGAAGAAGAGCATATTCCGAAATGGAAACAGGAAAAGTAGAAGATTGGGATGTGAGTAGTATGGATAAGAGACTATAGTTTTTCGCATCCCTCCCTCAAGGGATCAAACATTCGCGCAATGCTTTAAGTCCGGTAGAATACCATGGCAGATTGGTGTAAAGAACATCCGATATAACTGAGAGGGATCAAATCCCGCAACAGTGTGAGGACGCGGACTGGAAGGAAACCTTATAAAAACTTTTTAGCATCAACAAATAATATGGCAAGATGGGAAAAAGCACAGGAGGTGATCAGGAAGACATGAAATGATCTCGTGGGTGATGATGGTAGTGAGAGGGAAATAGAAAGAAAGGTCATCGGTAAGACGTTAAATTGTAAGTAGTTGTATTACCCATGAGAAAGAGGGAGTGAGGTCAGTCGGAGGAATTTCGAAAAGCTCTAAATGGAATGAAGATACAGACTGTGAGAGTTTTGTTTATTTCGTGAGGCTAGCTAGGTTGGGAGACGAAAAGGATTGTACAAAAATAGCTCGTGATGAGTAGACTAGAATGGTGAACATGAAATGTACAAGAGCCAGTTGAGTGAGTATTGATGGATTATTATGGGAGATTATGCGTTATCAAGTAAGCTTGAAGGAGAAAATTTGCATGTAACTCTGGCATAACGTGAACGGCTCGAAAGAATAAAAGGTAGAGACATATTGTCCTTAGGATTGTAACCAAAGGAAGGAACATACTGACAAGCTAATCTAATCGACCCTGCAACCAAAAAAGGAAAAAAAGTTAATTTGATAAAAAGTTGAATGGTCGTGAGTAGGTCTATTTCGTGAATTTGGTTTCGGAGTCTTGTACTGGATTCCAAAGACAGGCTTTTTTTGTTGGGATATACCTGTATGTGGAAAAAAGGGTCATCTTAAAGAATTATCAAGTAGTGGATGCCTAACAGTCCGATGGCATCCTTTTCATTTCTCTATATATAAAACATTGTAAATAAGAGGATTATTAGGTCAGTTATGTGGTTGGATTGAATAGATATCCTTAATTCTTCGATCAGGTCTTACAATTTCAATCGACAAACATGCACAAAACTGCGAAAAGAGTTTTTTGTCTGTGTTTGTCTATGTTTGTCTAATTAATGTTCTATTGTTTGTTTTGTGTTTGTTTTGTATTATTTTTAAATTTACTATCTATTGATTTATTAATAGCTTTCGATTAAGAAGTAAGTTTATGGAAGTCTACGTGAAGTGGATCATATGTATTCCGAGGGTGTGTGGTTGTGAGCTTCTGACTGGGGCGACTCCGACTCAAACTGCCATGCCCTTCGTGCCGCTATAAGCCCCCAAGCAGTGGTCCGCTATAGCACCCGCACGCCCACCCCCACCGCGCCGATTCCGATCTCAGCTTCTGAAGTTTTTTATCTATTATCTTATTTTTATTCATTATTTTATTATTATTTCATTAATTATCTATTATTTTATTTTATTTTATGGATTAAGTTATTATTTCCACCGAGGTTCTTCTTCGCATCCAGTTTTTCTCTGGGTTCGATAATCATCTACTAATGGGATTTATGTGTATATATCAGTACGGTATAAACAACATATGTTGGTAGTCCTTTATATGTGGTTCCACCCGGGTGGGTCGTAAGTTTCGAATATGATGCTATATGTACCGTCCATGGGTTAGTCTAGTGAATCACTCTCGATACAGCGGTCCCACTCCCCGCACACTTCTAAACGGAGGTGAGTTTTGTATGGGAATTGTTCACGCCTCTGCTGAAACGTTTGAATATGACAGCCTTTTTAGGTGTATCTTAGGTGTAAATCGGGGTAATGAACGCAGGATTTGAGACCACAATTCGGTTGACCGGCCCCACCGGGCAAATCTGACATAATCATGAATAAGAATGATGAAGACTCGGCTATAACCAACAATCCTAGAGGATGTATCTTTATGATCGAGGGCCCGCGGGGTGTAAAATTTGTATCTGTGGCGAAGGCTGCCAATTCCAGAGGGTTGTCGGGGTTCGACTGGCCTTTCAAGGCGAACTCTTACACATCTGAAATTAATATGACATTCAGAACAATCGAACTGTAGAATATATCGGGGGGCCACGTGCCTTTTTTTAGGCTTGTATTTCTCTCCTGTAGCATGTACTCCGGGTACAATATCGCACGCGATTTTTTTGGCAATAATTCGGGGACTAGGGGTGCCCCCCACCAATCTCGCATAATTAATTGGACCGTTTAGGAGGAGCACGGGACTGCTTACCAGACTGGTCGTTTTATGTGCTCGGGTCTTCTCAACCTTCTGCACGATGTATCTTAGATGACGACCCTGGCGATGTAAACAAATGACTGTGGGGGCCCGCAGAGGACGGGGCCTAACTCACCCCAAAATCTGAATATGACATTTAGATACTTTTTCGAGGAACTTGGGATATTATACTATGGCTTTTTAGGTTGGTGATCTTAGGTCGTGATTATTTCCGTGGGTAAGATTAGTGGGAGTCCAGATTTGACAATTCGGGACCAGCCCCACAAAAACTTGAATACTTGAACCTAAACTTGATACGAATTGAAAATGGGCGGTATAACTTCACATACGCATAGGTTTTGAGCTACTCACATCAAATATATGGGTTAATAGCCGTACTTGCCCTAAAGGCGGGTCCTGGGACCCAAACGTGTGTATATATTGATCCTAGTCACGGAAGCTCGGGGATGATGGGTTATCTTTCTATCTATGTACCTCATATCATATAACGGGTTAACTATCCCACTATCGTTCACATCCCAAAGGGGGGTCCCTCCAGCCCCACAAAACTGAAATATTTGCGTAGAACGAACGAACTTGGGTGGATATTATCTTTACTTATGATATGTATCCTCGATCCTCTATTAGAAAAAAAAAAAAAAAAAAAAAAAAAAAAAAAAAAAAAAAAAAAATTTAAACCAAAAAAAGAATAAAAGAATGGGAATAAAGTTTTTTTAAAAATTAAACAAACTTTTTAAAAATTTAAAAAATTTGTAAAAATTTTTTATAAAAAAATTAAAAATTAAAAAAAAAAGTTAAAAAAAAAAAAAAAAAGAAAATCTGTTTTTATTCTTTTTTAAGTTATATCAAGTTCATTTAACGTTTTTTATATATAATTCAAAAAATGAATGTCATACGGTCCTCTGGAGCCTCTGGAGCCTCTTTAGCCTCTCCCCATGTCTCTCTCACCCCTCCTCCACCTTTTCAACGCCCTCCTCCCATCACTATGATCTAGTTATCTCATGTCATATCCTGTAATAGACAATATCAGCAAAACTTTTAATTTATCTTTTGTTTATATGGCTTTAAACAGTTTGTTTTTACTAAAGTTTACGCTTTTCATATTGTAATAAGGCAGCTTAAGAATATTTGTGGTACTTTTACCGTACCCTGGGATCCTAACCTGGGTGAGATCAGATAAATCAAACACACTTTCTGGGCATCGCTCCACATTCCCATCCCTACCACCAAATGCCTGGGTATATTTTGAGTCAGTCAGCATATTGTAATCTTTAAACAAAATTTATCATAACCTTGTCTAATTATCTAACTGATCAATTGAATTATATTTGCTCCTGAAACGTAACACAACGACCATACTTAACATCAATAACGGTAACTAACACATTGGAGTGCAGAATCAGGACCTACTTACACTTTTTCTAACATATTTTTACGTTTGATAGGGTCTTCTACTATAACTTATCGTAAATTTAACAAAATCTTTAAGTCATAACATTGTCTTAAATATCTATACTGGATTACATTTGAACATCATGCTACCACGTCAAAGGTTTTGTCACATCAATAACGCAAACATAGCATCACCTGGACTACGAATATAATGTACATTTCAACAAACCTATACACATCTTAAAACATGAATAAACAGTTAACATTAACAAGCTTTCATACTTAACAAAGTAAAAGTAACTAACATTGAACGCAGGAACGTAACCTACTTAAACTTTTCTAACATATCACTGATGTTTTTACTTACATAGTAACAATTTTAAACAAAAATACACAACTTGTGGTACTATGCTTACTGATCCATGAACTATACTGCTACCTAAACAAAGTTTTTCATATTTAAGTAAAGCTAAACATAGGATCATATGAACTATGAAATAATGTACACTCACAATCCTACCACATCTTACACGAATATGCAGTCAACATTAACAAAAGTTCAATACTTAAACAAGATATATATATATATGAGCTAACTGCCGTCATGAATGGACGCACTAAAAACAGAGGGGGAGAAATTGAAGAGAGGACTCAGAAGTAAGAATTAGAAGAGAAGACTCAATCCTGCAGAGAATAAAAGCGACGGAGTTTGGAAAATTCTAGACCAATTACGAAAAGAAGTTTCAAAGATTCGAAATAGAAAATATAACTGAATGAATACGCGGTAGTTTCACAGTTAACTAAGTGCCTGATTTGAAAATTTCAATAAACTTAACATCGGGAAATAAAAAGAAATATTATACTAGCATATTATTGAAATGGTGAAGCTCTCAAATTTTAAAATCCGATTCTTTTCTTCAAATTAAAAGCATTTTCAAATTTCATAAACTGAAAAATTTTAGAATTTACACATCTTTTCTGAAAACTCTAAGTAAGAAATATATTTTGAAAAATAAAGAAAAAACTGTTGTTATGTAATTAAATTGTCAGAAAGTATGATTCACCGCCGAAATTGAACTATATAAAAAGAGGATTTCTTCGTATTGTATTGATTGGAAATTGGATATCTTTTTCCATTTTTCTCTTCTCTTACAAGGAATTGAAATTATGGCACATTTTGTTCGGTCATGAGATTTCTTCGTAACATTCGGCGGAGTCGCCTCTTATAGGTCAAGAAAGGAATGGGTTCAGGCAACAAAAATAGCGTCCTGGGTAGCTCGCGTAGAGCAGTCGCCCCAACCGTAAGCGAAAGACTCCCAGGTTCGTCACTGGTCGGTCGTGTTTTGTGTGAGCTGTTCTTTCTTGGCTCCGTCTTGCTCAGACTTTGCATGAGGGCAGCACCATGCTGAAGAGTATTGACTAGGGATTTGCAGGTTGGTGCAGTTTTAGAGAAACAAAAAAAAAAACAACTAACAATTTGCATGTACAAACTAAGTGTATCAAAGTGCTCAAATGTGATCAGTTTAATTGGTCATGTACATTAAGAATTAAAATGTGAGAGAGTGAAATACTAAAATAGTTTCAAAATATTTAAAAATTTCTTTTTAAATAAACGAAAAATAAAATATTACATAAAAAAAAAAACTTACTTCATCATCAGTGAAGAAAAAAAAAAAAATAAAAGGAAAAATAAAAATTGTTTTGTCTAATAAAAACATTAATTATTATCATTATTATTAATTAGAGTAGTTAAAAAAATTAACACTACTTCTGTATGAGATAAATATATAAAATTACAATACTATTATCATATACAGAAATAATATATTAAGAATTGTGTAATATATTAAAATTGAATGTATATATTATTATTACAATTTATATTATGTAAATTTTCAATTTCTGATTAAATCTTACAAATGGATAAATAAAAAAATAAATTATTATTATTATTATTATTATTATTATTATTATTATTATTATTATTATTATTATTATTATTATTATTATTATTATTATTATTATTACATTTCTTTAACCTCCATTTCTAAATTACAATAAACTTCGAGAATTTATGGGAAAACACTTAAAATTTCATTAATACCAATATGTATTAAGCCTCATTATATCAATATCAATAATAATTAATAAAACTGCAAGCAAATAATTTATAAGTAAAATAGAATTTAAAAATGATTTGTGATAATAACGGTGTCTTTCTCATTGAAGCAAATAATTCATAAATATGTGCAATAAATAGTAAGTATTTGACATATATTATTATTATTATTATTATTATTATTATTATTATTATTATTATTATTATTATTATTATTATTTTTATTATTATTAGTTCAATAAAACAATTAATGGTGAATAATGATTATATATATATATATATATATATATATATATATATATATATATATATATATATATATATATATATATATATATATATATATATATATATATATATATATATATATATATTACTAGTATATATATTTATTTTTATTTATATATAATATGTATATATATATATATATATAATATATATACCGGTATATATATATAAATATAAATATATATATATATATATATATATATATATATATATATATATATATATATATATATATATATATATATATATATATATATATATATATATATATATATATATATATATATATATATATATATATAGTATATATATATATATATATCAAGAGTTGATACCTTTTCTTTTAAGTGCTTTATATCTTCTTCATAGGAATCTGCCTCAGGGTGACCATTAGGATATCCTGCAACACAAATGACGAAGTAATTCCCAAACTCCTGACGGATAAATTTGACTAAATCAGTAGAGTAACGGAATCCATCTTCGGGAGGTGTCCAGTCTTCCACATCACAAGGTAAATCTGTTTATAATTAATAAAGATAAGTCTGGGATTATACCGCTATACCATGCTAAAATTTAACTTTCTTTAAGTACAATTAAAATATATAGTATATAAAGATAAAAAAAAAGGAAGACTAAAAGTTGCATAGGTAGGAGGAAAAACGGTAAATGATCAGTATGGAAGGAGGAAGAATGGAGACTTACAAGGGAATAGGAAGCTCTTCTGGAAGGAAGTACGAAAGGTTAAGAGAGTAATATATCATAGAATAATGAATAAGGATATTACTTTCGTGACAGATGAAATGAGAATGTGGAGGGAGCACTTCGAAAGTCTGCAAAGCATTGGCAGTAATGAAGAGGTGATAGTGAATGTGTGTGGTTTGATGGTGTCAAAAGAAATAGGTATTTTGGGGATGAGGTAATAAGTAGAGTGAGAAAGTTGAAGAATGGTAAAACTGCAGGTATAGATGTAGTTACTGGTGAAATGATCAAGAATGGAGTCGAGATTGTGAATGACTGAATATAGAAGTTGTGTAACAAAGCGTTTACAGAGGGTATAGTACCAAAGAATTGGAGGAGAGCAGTAATAGTACCTTTATAAGGGCAAGGAAGATTAAAGGAACTTTAGGGAATTAGATTATTGTGTTGTAGGGAAGATATATGCTAGTATTTTGGTTGAGAGTTCGTCGAGTGATTGAGGGACTGGTTGGTGAAGAACAAGGTGCATTTAGAAGTGGTAGATCAAATTTTCACATTGAAACAAATAGGTGAGAAAATGAGAGAAGAATAAATTGTATTTAGGTTTTATGAACTTGCAACAGGCGTATGACAGGATTAATAGGGAAGCTCTGTGGCACATGTTAGTGATTTATGGTGTTGGTGGTTGCCTTCTGAATAAAATCAAAAGAATGCATGTCGATAGTGAATTTTGTGTAAGAATAAATGAAGTGGAGTGAATGGTTTAATATTAATAGTGGTGTGAGGCAGGGATGTGTAATGCCACCATGACTATTTAACTTGCATATGGATGGAGTGGTGAAAGAATTATAGGTAAGGGGGGTAAGAGAAGGTGTTAGCCTGATGGAAAATTTAAGAGAGTGTAAGGTGCCCTGCTTATTGTAAGCTAATGATTTGATTTGTGTGGTGAATCTGAAGAAAGTTTGAGAGGATTAGTATAGGGGTTTGGCAGGGTATGTAAAAGAAGGGGGTTTGAAAGTAAATGTAGATAAGAGCAAAGTGATGGCAGTAGGCGAGGAGAATCCGCGGTGCGATATCATATTGGATGGTGAGCAATCGGAACGAGTATCTGAGTTTAAATAATTAGGTTATATGCTGGATAAAATGGGACGGATGATGCAGAATGTATTAGGAAAGTTGTGATTGGTAGGAAGAAGGCTGCAGTATTAAATCCTTGACGAAAGTAAAGTGACCAAGTCTGGAGTGCGCTAGGGTTCTGCAAGAGGGTATGTTGTTACCGGTGTTAATGTATAGAAGTGAAACTATGGTGTGGAATAAGAAGTATAGATCTAAGGTGCAATCTATTCAGATGGATAATCTTAGGGGCGTGTTAGGTGTGAGAAGAATTGATAAAATGAGGAATGAAAGTGTTAGAGAGTTGTGTGATATGAAGAAAGGCGTAAATGAGAGAATAAACGTGTATATTGAGATGGTTTGGTCATATGGAAAGGATGGATGACAGTCGGTTGGCTAAGCGGATGTATAGTGGTGAGTGCTCTGGTAATCGACTGGCTGGGAGACCAAAGAGAAAGTGGATAGAGTCATTAATCAAATATCTGAAGGAAAGAAATGTGCATAATAGGAGTGAATGGCGAGGTTTTGTAAGGCAGTATGGTTGTGGCCTGGCCCAGTGGGTGAACCCTTATTGACGAGATACCACAGTGAGAGGTCCATTGCAGCTTTGTGAAGCCCTAGGATGGATTTTTTTTTACTGCGACAAGCTCTTCTTTAAGGGTATGAAGGGGATGGTAGGAGGGTAGGTAGAGTATATATATATATATATATATATATATATATATATATATATATATATATATATATATATATATATATATATATATATATATATATATATATATATATATATATATATATATATATATATATATATATATATATATAAAATACAAAAGTATTAGGCTATATGATATAGAGTAAAGATGGGTGTAACGGCTGCATTCTTAATAGATGAAAATCCAAACCCACTTGTGCATCAGTTAGCATGAAATTTTAAATGTGATACATTGTACTAAAAAAAAATAGTTTATAACCAATCCATTTTTCCTTACCTCCTCTCAGAGCCAAAATGTTCCTAATACCAATATCTTTAGCTCTTTTAAGGTGATTCCTGATTTCTGTCCTGGTTAAAGCACAACAAGTCATGTGCAACATTGTTTCTAAACCACAGTAATTCAAAGCAGCACCTACGAAATAATAATAATAATAATAATAATAATAATAATAATAATAATAATAATAATAATAATAATAATAATAATAATAATAATAATAATAATAATAATAATAATAATAATAATAATAATAATAATAATAATAATAATAATAATAATAATAATAATAATAATGTACCAGCATAAATCACCTAATCTCATTCTTACTTGCTATTGTCATCGATGATGTTTCAGTGTCACCTCCTGGGTTTCCAGCAGGATGCCAAGTGACATCACAAAAAAGTGGGTCTCCTGCTCTCATCCGATCAAATCTTTTAAAAAAAAAAATAATAAAACGGGTTAAGATATTCTTCCATTTTTTTTTCTTCAAATGAACAATCACTAAAGAATAGTAATGTTCAATTATTTTAAACCCTTTGTTCACTACCAGTATTGTCAAATAGGTAGTTTACTACGAAAGAAATTTAAAACTTTTTTTTTTAAAAGTTCAATAGATAAAATTATTATTAAGGTATATAAAAGAGAAAAATGAAGACAAAGGTGTAACAGTACATGAATATCTGTGAAACATATTTTAGAGGAGAAAGAAAAAAAAATTAAAGATGAGAAAGGCTTAAAAGACAAGTAAACTGAGAAAAGGCTTAAAAGACAAGTAAACTGAGAAAAGGCTTAAAAGACAAGTAAAATGAGAAACACCTTCACAAGACTTAGGGGTGTAGAGTAAATGGTACTGCTATTACAGTGAATTATCTGAAAAAGTTGAAGGAAGGCAATATAGACTTTGAAAAGAGGAAGTTTGAAATATGGGCCAGGAGTAGAAGAATTAAAGAATTGATTGAATAAAAAGTTAAACGAAAAAGAAAAATAAGTAAAAATGATTACAATAAAAACATATTTCAGTAGATAATGAGAAATAGAAGATCCACTTCATATATGAAGGAATAATCAGGAAAGATTGGCGAGAATACGAAGGACAAATTAGGGATATATGAGGAAGACAGATATGTGATATATAAGATGTATGTAAAGTTGTGCCTAGAGCTTGTAAGAGTTAAAAGTTGAAAGAAAGAGGGGAAAAATGATTTAAGAAAACTAGTGAAGGCAAACAACAAAAATGAACTAATTGAAATATAGCAGGTTAAACTATAAGACTTTTATAATTTAATATGATGTGAAAGGATAAGAAAAATACTAAGAGATAGAACTGCATTAGAATTTACGCTATAGAGGATTAAACAATCAACAAAGTTTGAAATGGACAGAGGGTACTTGGAAACGTCCATGAGATTTACAAAAGAAGAAAATAACCAACAAACATAAAAATATATGAAACATTCTAATGAACATTCTAATAAGATATTGGAGACCATAAGAAATTAAAAAACAAAAAAAACAAATGAATCAAAATGAAATTTTGATTAGCAGTAAAAAAAAAAAATTCACCTGGCAAGTAAATTAACTGCACCTCCTTTAGTTCTTGGAGGGAAAAATTCAAGTGAAAAGAATTTGTCTCCTGACTCAATCCGACTCACAATTTTCTCTTTGAGATTTGGAAATCCCCATATAAGATCTGGTTTAGGAACATGACAATCCGAACAACTGTCAGCTGAACCTGAAAAAAATATATAGCTTTTTTAAAGAATTAAAAATCATTAACATTTTGAAATTTCATGAGCTATTCTGTCTTTCCAACATGTTAAATTTGTTAAATAGTGGCCTTTCAAGACAAAAAATATATTTTAATTTACTATTTTCATCATTAATTATATCTAAATAAAAATATGCAATTAGCAAAATATTTAACTAAATGTTAGGCCTATATAATATTAAAAAGCACTTTATAACCTTCATAATTTATATTATAGCACTATGAAGAATATAATTAAATTTAAGAATAAGAATATATTTCCTGTCCTTGCAATTCTCTAAATATATTCTTTTTATACTCAATGGCAAACTGGTATAACAGTAAGCTAACAAATATCCAAGATAATGAAATTTTTTTTTTTTACTCTTTTATTAAGGTGCATTTCCTGCATTCTACTTATTTGGAATGGAAGTTCATGGGCTTTTATTCATGTTGTTCCTAGCTTTTAATTCATCGTGCTCTCCCTCATAAAAACCCATCTTTCCAGTTCATGTCACCATTATAATTCAATTAAGGAATAGTTAAGATTTTTTTTTAACTTCAGAACAATTTCTGCTGAACAGGCTAACATAAGAAAGGAGCAATTCCTCAAGCCCAATTTCTAAGAGGATGTACATTTCTTACATATATCACAAATAATTAATTAATTACCCTTCTTAACTTCCAAAATTTTATGGCTTTTCTAATTATTTTTATTCAATCTTGAACAACGTTATTAATCAGCAAGATCTTTCCTAATCCTTTAACCCATACCACTATATCTATCTACTGTCAATAAAATCAAAAATACAAGAAATAAACAAATGATTAATTTGATTATTTACTAAAAACACTGCAATTTTACTCACTACTTTCTGATACAGAATCCCTGGATCGATTTTCTATAAAGCATTTCAAAACTGATAAAGTATCAGCAGTAGAATTTGGGATAGCTTCTTCAACGTCCTTCACCATGATTAATAAGTTGGTATTATATGGACTAAACTTTAATATCTATCCAGTAACTTATTTATATAAAATAAAAAAATAAAAAATAAAATAAAATAAAATATAAATATAAATATATATATATATATATATATATATATATATATATATATATATATATATATATATATATATATATATATATATATATATATATATATATATATATATATATATATATATATATATATATATATATATATAAGGAGTTCACGTTTGTTCAGTGGGTTAAGGCGAGCTTTTGTCTGTCTTAAGAACAAGATACCCTCCTATGGGTCTGAGTTCGTTCGGCCAATGGGAAACGGACACAAAAAATTTCGTTAGTAGGAGATTTTCTGCACATTTATGTATTGCAGTTTACGGCATAGTGTATTACACTATCTCAATACACACTAACATCACTGCAACCATAGCCAAATACATACAACAGAACAGTCTATGCACAAATCACATACTCTTCTCATGCTTCTCGCATTGGAAAAGCCACGTACTAGAGGATGCGAACCCACGCCTTATGGTGCAAGCATTCCGAATGCGTCGAGCTTTGAAGCAGGCCTATTGGGCCTAAATATTCAGTAACCTTCCACTTGGTCAAATAGAAACCATAACAAATACTTTCCTGACCAATTACCTCGATTAGAGGCTATGTGGTAATAATAAATAATTATTTGTAATATATATATATATATATATATATATATATATATATATATATATATATATATATATATATATATATATATATATATATATATATATATATATATATATATATATATATGTGTGTGTGTGTGTGTGTGTGTGTGTGTGTGAAACTAAATAAAGTACACTCAAGATATCTATAAATATTATTATTATTATTATTATTATTATTATGATCATTATTATTATTATTATTATTATTATTATTATTATTATTATTATTATTATTATTATTATTATTATTATTATTATTATGTAGTGTAAACAAATTATTAAATCTTTATTTCTTATTGCATTATATATATATATATATATATATATATATATATATATATATATATATATATATATATATATATATATATATATATATATATATATATATATATATATATATATATATATATATATATATATATATATAGTCTATATATATATATATATATATATATATATATATATATATATATATATATATATATATATATATATATATATATATATATATATATATATATATATATATATATATATATATATATATATAAATATATAAATAAAAAAAATTTATATATATATATATATATATATATATATATATATATATATATATATATATATATATATATATATATATATATATATATATATATATATATATATATAGAGATATATATATATATATATATATATATATATATATATATATATATATATATATATATATATATATATATAGTAGCAGCAGTAAACAACAATTCTTAAATTTTGTTTTTACTGCATAACCTATATATATACATACCGGTATATACCTTATACCTGTTTGCACCCTGACCACCCTCTTCAGAGTGGCCACACCTTACTAAAATAACCCGCCACTGCCACTGGCCTCTTCTGCAGATCACTTAGGGTTGTAATTTCATAGGTTGTTCTGGGATGGTGGTTAAAGGGACAGTCTAAGAAGAAATGTTACACAGTTTCTGTGCTGTGGTTGCACTTTAGATATCTGAGGTAGCTTGGTGATGTTGTTGAATCTATTTTTGTAGTGTTGCAAGTTTGGGTGGTGGCCGCATCTCAATTTGGCTAATGATACCTGGATAGTTATAGGAAAGGAGTTAAATTCAGAAGTTATTTCTGGTGGGTGATCATTAGGTATATTATTTGGTTGTCTGTTTCTTAAATATTGTTCTGTTAGGTGAGTGTGTATTTGTTTGGAATATGAGGTGTTGTTTTGTGGGGGTTGGAAATTGCTTAGGATTGTTTGTATAATATGGCTTGGGAAGAAGGAGGTTGTTTTAGTCTGTGATTAGTGGGGTCAGAGAGTGCAGTGTGACAGTGGTGTTGTGGTGACTGTATTTTAAGAGTAAAATTGGGTGCCTATCATTTCTGGGTATTTGTCTATGGGTAGTATCTCTGTTTCCTCATGTAAGTTTTGTTGAGGTGTTGTTAGTGTACATCCTGTTATAATTCTGAGTGCCTTGCCTTGGGTTGTTTGGAGATTTTTCATGTTTCCCTTGGTTAAAAGCAGATGGCATCCTATCATTTCTGGGTGTTTGTCTATGGGTAGTATCTCTGTTTCCTCATGTAAGTTTTGTCGAGGTGTTGTTAGTGTACATCCTGTTATAATTCTGAGTGCCTTGCCTTGGGTTGTTTGGAGATTTTTCATGTTTCCCTTGGTTAAAAACAGATGGCATCCTTTCATTTCTGGGTGTTTGTCTATGGGTAGTATCTCTGTTTCCTCATGTAAGTTTTGTCGAGGTGTTGTTAGTGTACATCCTGTTATAATTCTGAGTGCCTTGTCTTGGGTTGTTTGGAGATTTTTCATGTTTCCCTTGGTTAAAAACAGATGGCATCCTTTCATTTCTGGGTGTTTGTCTATGGGTAGTATCTCTGTTTCCTCATGTAAGTTTTGTCGAGGTGTTGTTAGTGTACATCCTGTTATAATTCTGAGTGCCTTGTCTTGGGTTGTTTAGAGATTTTTCATGTTTCCCTTGGTTAAAAACAGATGGCATATTGATGAAGCATTGTTCAATGATGGGCAGATGAATTGTTTGTATATGGCGATGGATATGTTTGTTATTTTTGATGTCTGTGCTAGCTATGGTTCTTAGAAAGTTTAATTTTCTCTTTGCTGATGTCATTATATTTTCTATATGTTTTTGAGAAAGTGTGTATCTAGTGATACTCCTAGAATTTTGGGGTTTTGTTTAGTGGGATAGTGATGTTATTTAGGGAAATTTGGGGGTTGGTGGTACCGAGTTGATGATCTGTTGTGATTAGTGTAATTGAGGATTTGTTTGGTAATGCTGACATTCTATTGTCTGTTAGACAAGTCTGTATTTGGTAGATGTATTGTCGAGTTAGAAGGGATGCTCTGTTTAGATTCTGGCGTGTGGTAATTATGGTAATGTCATTGGCGTAGGTTGTTATATTTGCGTGGTCTGTTTGTGATTGTGGCAGATCTGCTGTGAATAGGTTGAAGTGTAGGGGATAGGATTGCACCTTTGGGTACACTGTATTTAATGTTTACTATGCATGATTTCTTATTATTAATCTGTATTTGAGCAGTCTTTTAGATAGGAAGTTTGATAACCATTTCTTTAAGTTAATGGGAATGTTTGATTTTATTATTTTGTGTGTTAGATTGTGTCCGGGGACAGTGTCAAAAGACTTGTTTATATTGATTGCTATGAGTAATGTTTTATGTGTGGGTCTGAGATTTAACTCATCTATTATTGGTTGCATAATGTTTGTGAGAGCTGTTGTGGTTGAATGGTTTTGTTGGAAGCCATGTTAGAACTTGTTTGGGGATGTATGCATTTTATTTTATTCAATATTAGCTTTTCTATAAATTTACACAAGGTAGATAGCAGTGAAATTGGGAGATGAGGGGTTTGAGGGGTCTTTTCCTGGTTTTAACTTTGGGACGATAATTGCTCTTTTCCTGAGGAAGGGAATATGATTTAATTTGATGGAACTGTTGTGTATGTATGCTAAATGAGCTAATGTGGTATTTCCTAAGTGTTTAATATGGATATTTGAGATGTTATCTGGGCCAGTTGCTGGTGAGTTTTTGAGGGTCTTTATGGTATTTTTAATATATGTTGGGGTTATTTTTATGGTTTGGTCGTGGCTGCTTTTTATTTTCTTAAGTGATTTGATTATTTTGTTATTTTGTGGATGGGTGGGTTTATGACTATTTTGCAAAATCTGTTGAGAGGGTATTGGTATGGTTTTATTATTTGTAGGGATAGAGTATTGGGATTTTTGATAGATTTATGTGTGGGAGTTGGGTTATTATTTACGTTTAATATTTCTATTATGTTCCACATTCTATTATTATTTGCGTTTTATGGGCTTTTATTGGATGAGTTTAAAAATTATGGTAATTATGTACAATTACTCCCTTATAACAGATTTTTATGAAAATCACAGGATATACTCTAAAAAAATAATAATGAAGAATAGTGAAAACAAAAATTGTCGCTCTCTTTAGGAAAAAGAAGTAGCCTCTCAAAGTTGTAAAAACCCAATAGGCATTTAACAAAAAACCAAAATTTTTTTTTTTTGAAAATTTCATAGGATATACTATAAAAATAATGAAGCATAGTGAAACGAAAATCGGCAGTCTTTATGAAAAAAAGTTACAGCAAGCTTAAAATTTTCCCATAGACTTCTTATAATAAAAATTAGTGGGCCTGGTGCTCGTTTTAGGATCCCAGTTCAGGTTAGATAAGATTTGATAATTCTACATAGACTTTCTATACATAACAAAACTTAGCATCACTAATATGGAGGACGTGAAATGACCCAACCTGGATCGATCATTACTGAAAAAGTCATGGACTTTTTAACAAACTTTAGAGGCTGCAATCTTTTCCCTAAAGAGAAACACAATTTTTTGCTTCTACTATTCTCTTCATTATTATTTTTTTTAGAGTATATATCCTGTGATTTTCATAAAATCTGTTATAAGGAGTAATTGTACATAATTACCAAAATTATTTGAAGCATGTGTTTTAATTAGGTTTTGGTAATTTGTGCTTATATATATATAGTGTATATATATAGGTGAGGATCGCTGTAGGTTGAGAGGATGGAACTATTTTCAAGGATATATGAAAGATAAGGATCAGACATTATTTGTATATATGTATGTGTGTGTGTGTGTGTGTGTGTGTGTGTGTATGCAACTGCACAATATATCATTATAATCAAATTCATATTTTATTAATTTAATTTTCTCTATCAATAAGGTCACTAACATGGCTGTCCTTAATTAGCCCGAAAACAGCAAGGAAAGCCAGAAGGTAAGAAATAGCTACCACATGTAACTACCTCAACTATCCCACGTTTTTTTTTAGAAATAGGTTCATATTTAATATAATTTACCAAAAGGTTTACATGAAATGTTTTACAAAATAAGAAAAATAAAATCAATCACTCTTTATAACTTTTCTCCAAAAAGTAACTATAAATAATTGTGTCAAATTGTTGGTCACGAAAAAAATAAATAAATAAATAAAAAGGGTTCTAAACTTCTAAAGGAAGTGAGAAAAGGTAAACAAATTGTTGCCAAAAGTCGCAAGATTTCAAGGTCGCTTTACCATAGTATAAATATACTTATAAAAATTTTAATTATATTTATACTATTGTTATACTGCTATAGCTCAAAGTCTAAACATAATTTATGATTATACTTCGGTCTATTATGGCCGGGTATACCATAGTATACTAAGTATATATATATATTTCTCTATATTTATAAATATAATAGAGGTATATAAATAAATATATATATATATATATATATATATATATATATATATATATATATATATATAGAACTCTTTCATTTTTAAAAGATGTTAACTGATATATCGAACGAGCGATGTAATCGATTTTTCGATTATTTCAAGGCAATATAGATTTACAAGTTTCTTAATAAGTTTTTTTTATTTTTTTTTAAAGTAAAGGAATACCCAAGATTAAATCGCCAAGATAAGAAGAGTCAGGTCTCCTGTTCGTTAGGGACGATGGGGACTTAGTCCCCTCTCTGTCCCACCCCGTCGGCTCGGAGCCCCTTAATAAAATAAATAAAAAAATGAAACAAAATTATCATATGTACCAATACGATATAAAAAGAACATGTGGCAAATCCTTTTTCTCTTTATTGAGTTTAACTTAACACGTCACAGTGTATGGTTAGACGATAGGGTTCAGAGTGATATTTCGATATGTAACATTTTTATAACATCCTTTAAAGGAAAAGTGCCTATATATATATATATATATATATATATATATATATATATATATATATATATATATATATATATATATATATATATATATATACATATATATATATATATATATATATATATATATATATATATATATATATATACTATTATCAAAGTTTACCTTTGCTATTATATACTTTTAGTTGGTTTTAGGTATTGCACAGTATAAATATTCCTACTTGATGGTAATTATGTCCTGAGACTCGATTAATGTTCAACTAATATATCATAGCGTTTCTTCTGTTCTATTTATTTGCAAACTTTCACTTGATAATGAGAATAATGAATAGAAATTATCTAAATTACATGGAATATTAGCGTATGCTTACGTGAAATTGAGTCAACGAAGAACACAGTCAATATCAGTGTTACTACAAAATTGAGATTATATATGAAGCACAAAAAATCTACAAAATCATTTTCCATTTCATTTCCTTTTATTTAGCTGGCCCACAAACAGGTTAGCTAAATTTCAGCTTATAAATGAAAGGAACCTGTTTGGAGAGCTTTTAGTTGAAATGAAGAACTGTATAATTACTATCTTTTTAATTTGATATATATATTATTTATATGTAATAAATATTGAACAATATATTCTCTTCCTTAGTAGTTAGTTAAAACTTTTTAATGAGAGAGAGAGGTATATATATATATATAATAAGAGTATATATATATATATATATATATATATATATATATATATATATATATATATATATATATATATATATATATATATATATAAAGTTTTTAACATATGTCTTTCAGTAAAAACTATTTTATTTGTTTCACAATGATAATGAAAAACGGTAAACACCATTATAAATGAACGAAGTACAACAC
>JABUQX010058797.1:0-5000 GCA_015478945.1 Trachelipus rathkii
GAGAGATTATTTATATACATATAATAAAATATATTATTGTAATTTCAGTATTATATATTTCTTAAGCTTAATATAATACTACAATAAGGTATATATATATATAACGTAGTAATAGTCCTTAGTAACTATTAGATACAATTATTGTTTTAAATAACTTATATATGTCATCAGTACTTTTGGTATATCAAACCCTAATATATATATATATATATATTATATATATATCTTATATATATATATATTATTATATTAATATATATATATATATATATAATATATAAATATATATATATAATATTTATAATATATATATATATATATATATACTCATTAATAATATATATATATATATAAATACACATATATATATATATATCTCGCCTCTTACCTACCAAAATATTTTATATATATATATATCTATATACATAATACCATATATATACGAATAATGGTCGTCACTTGGTGAGATTAAATAGAGTTGCAGTTATATTATTTCTATATACTATTATATATAGTGGTCATAAAGAAGTATGATAGGATATAGTTATAACTCATATATACATCATATATATATATATATTATTGTGTACTAACCTATACCTAAACTTCATAACTACTCACTATATATAATATTTGAGGTACATTATAATATTATAGTAAGTCTACTATAACTACATAAGTATTCGATAATATATTTTGCCTATACCCATATATATATAATATATATATAATATACTATATATAAAAATAATATATAAGTGTATTGTAATATACAATATATATATCTTCTTTAAAATTACTAGGTTTATTATATAGGTCGATATACTCATAATAAAGTAATAATAATACTAATTATGAATACCTTTATATATCTTCATATACTCATACCATTACCTATCCTGAAATACTTGTAGTATATAACATATATATATACTCACTACTATAATATATGACTACTTTTATATATATTATATATATATTATACGATACATATTTTTCAGATGGTAATATATTATATATATATATCTATTTTATATATATATATATATTTATTCTGATAAACCTATTAATATATATATATATCATAGGTATGATTATATATATATATTTTATTTTATATATATATATATATATAGACTATACTTATATATAGTAAATATATATTATTAGTGTCTATATTAACTATAATTTAAGGGTATATACTATGTGAGAGTATATATAGTCAACTAACGTAGCATACTATCATAGAGTATAATATTATGTTAATATATATAATAGTATATATTATATATATATAATACATTATATACCCTCGTTCTATATAATATATTATATATATATTCTTATAGTTCACGATTTAACTATATATATACTTATGTATATATATTATATACTATATATATATATCTATTATCTATATATTACTAAGTATATATATATAATATATAATATATATATTCAGTATATTATACTATATAAATTTAATATAATATACTATATTTATAATTCAATCTTGATATATTATACTATTATATAATATATATATATATATATACTATATATAATATATATATATATATATATAATGTATTAATATGTTTTTTATATATATAATATTATATATACTTAATATATATATATATATATATATATATACTATATATGTAAAACTAATATATTAGGAATATTACTAATATATATATATATTATAAATGATATATATATATACTACATATATATATATCATATATATCACTCTATTATTTATGTTAGTTACTTTACATATATATATATAGTTAATAATCCATCATATAGTATATTTTATAATCTTTTATATATTTAAACTACATAGTTTTTATATGCACACATATATATAATATAATATATATTACTATTTATATATCATATGAATAATTTAGTAAACTTATTTTTATCTACTAACTTATATCATCTCATTAACCATCATTATTATGCTGAGGTAGATAGTCAACATTATTAATATATCGAGTTTCACTCACTATACTATATGCACATAATTAATATATATATATATATTTACGTAAACTATATATATAATTATTAGCATATATATATATATATATATCCTATAAATTAGCATATGATTATATATTTATATTTTATTAGAATATGGTAATAGTACTTATATTTAATATAATATATATAGTTGATTAGGTATTCTTAAATATATTGTTATATATATAGGAACTTAGCTTGAATCTACTATAAATTATATATATATATATATATATATATATATATATATATTAATAATATAGTAATTTCTATATATTACATATATATACCCTATATAATATATATTTATATATATATCTTATATTATATATAAATATACCGAATAATATTATATTTATTAGGTTATATTAGTGTATTATTATATTAAATATTAATACTATAATATATAATACATATAAAACTATATATACATATTATATTTATATATATAATTTTTATTAAAACTATTATATATTATATATATATATATATATATATATATATATATTTATATCTATTTATATAATCTATATATATATATATCTATTATTATTATACTAGTTTTATTATATATATATATACTATATTATACTATATATATAATATATATAACCCAATGATCAAGATATGAATACATAATATATATATTATATAGAGTACTACCTAGTTATTCAAGGATGGGTATGTATTATATATAATAATTTGTATATAAATATATATATAATAATATAATGAGTAATAGTTAATACTATTGTATTATATGTAGTACACTTAATTTATAAACTATTATACACACTATATATATAAAACTAATAATATACTAATAATTTTATACTATTTGAAAATATAATAATTAATATGCTAAACTTACTAAGACCTATTTTCATTATATATATATATTATATAGTATATTGTTAAATTATAAATTATATTCTACTATATATTATTATACTAAATAATCATAATATATATTTTTACTGTATTATATACACTATAGTGTTAGTATAAATATATTATACTACTCACTATTTAATAATAAGGTATTTAGCATGTTATAATATATATTTAGTAATATATATATATATATTTAATATATAGCTCCTTAAATAGTTGGGAATTTAATCCCTAAGATTATATTATTTATTATATCATAATATTATATTTATATACAATATGATATAGCTATATCTATACTTTATATATGTATTTGAGGGTAATTTAGAATCTATATATATACTACCAATTATTAGATAATAACTTATTATATATTCCTAATTTTATAATTCTATATAATACTATATTATATATATAGTATATATATTATAGTATTGCCTACTAATATATATATATATATATATAATAAATATTATATATATCATTGGAGAACTAGTTTATAATTTAGGTACCGTTATATGTACTATAGTATACATGTCTTATATATATAAGTATGAGTTATTTAATAATATTAAGTATATATTAATTATATTAAATTATATATGATAAAAATATATAATTATATTATAGTTTAAATATCTATAATTTTATGTATATATATATTTATATATATATAGTTTTAGTTTTATTCTTCATATTATATATCATTATTATATTAATTATATATATAAGTATATATATATATTCTTATATCGTATATACTATATAAGCACTAAATATATTATATATATACTTATAATTATGGTTATTTAATAATATAATTAATTTATTCAGTATAGTATTTATGAACCTGATATTGATTAGTATACTATACTAATATTATATATATATTATTTATATATTTATTTGTGTATTAATATATTATATTATATAATACTATTATTCATTATAATTTAATAAATAAGAGATTTATATATATATATATATATATATACTATAGTATACTTTGAAATCTAAACTATATATATATATATTTAATTTATTATCATACTATATATATTAATACGTTTTCCTAATATTTTACTTAATCTGTGACTTTTTTAATAATTTTAACCAATGAGGTGGTCTTTTTTATTTTAGATCAAATTTTCGATCATGTTAAACCACAAAATGTCCAAGAGAAATTCTTGTTGCATCTTTTTTAAATTTCATCTATCATTTTTATCTTTAGATTTAGCTTAAAGTCATTTTTACATTGTAACTCTTTCGAGTCTCTGTGATTCCAGAGAGGTCACTAAGACCCTCACGGCGATCTTGAAAATCTTATAACGCTCTAAATATCTTAAAAATTCTTAGATATAGACGACTCTCCAAGATTCAAAAGATAATCTAATGGGAACTCTTATGACTATTAAGTGGCTTTTTAGATCTTTATGACTTGATAGATTTTCCTGGGGTCCATTTAAGGGTACTTATTATTAATATTGGCAGATTTTAAAAGATTATAAGAGAGTTAAATCTCGAATTTTGCTTAAATCTCTAGGATGTCTAAAACCTTAAATATCTTTTAGATCTCTATGACCCCTAAAATCTCTATGATCTCTTAGATCTCTCTGATTTCTAGAATCCTCTATAATCACTAGAGCATATTACCTTTTAAATCTACTATGATTATCTTTTTCACACGTCATCCTGTTGCTATATCAAATTTTCATTCTTTTTCTTTAGTAAAAGCTTGGATCTTAATATTAACTATCTAATATAATAATTACATATTATATTAATCGCAATTCAAAGTATCTTCTTTAACAACAAATTTCAATAATTTTTATTTTATTTGTGACACAAACTTTCACTATAATAATAATAATAAAAACTTTTAATTAATAAAGTGTTGGAAAACACAAAATCTGAATTTACAAAATTATCACACAATAATTAAATAATAATAATAATAATAATAATAATAATAATAATAATAATAATAATAATAATAATAATAATAATAATAATAATAATAATAATAATAATAATAATAATAATATAAATGTATAATAATAATTAATAATTAA
>JABUQX010058797.1:15000-19563 GCA_015478945.1 Trachelipus rathkii
AAAAAAAAAAAAAAAAAAAAAAATCAAAACTGACGGAGTCGTAAAACATAACAGGTTCCTATATATTATATATATATAATATATATATATACTATATATATATATTGTTTTTATAATATAATATATATATATTATATATATATATATATATATATATAATGCAACCTCTGGTGGCCCTATGCGAAACTCAGAAGAATTGGGGGTGAAAAAACGGGTTCAAACCAAAGGCCGATTTGTCCTGCATTGAAGATCGCTGGAAAGTGTTAGTTAAAAAAAAGGTTGTCAAAAGAAGAAGAAGAAGAAGAAAGAAGATAGAAGGAAGAAGAAGAAGAAAGAAGAGAAGAAAGAAGACAGAAGAAGACGAAGAGTTGCCTATTGAAAGAAGAGATAGCTATAGCTATAGCATTAGTATAGATATAGTATAGATAGTTCCTATGTAGTCTATAGTATAGTTAGTATAGTAATTAGCTATGTATATATAGTATAGTATAGTGGGATACTTTACCTGTTTGCTACATGAAAGATTGGCTAAATTTGGGATTAGAAAGCTTGGGTGAAGAAGGACTGAACTTTGTAGGTAGACGATTCCTACGAAAAACTCCCCCAAAGGATGGAGTTTGTCGATTAAAGAGTTAGAAAGGAGCTGTATCTCTTTAATAGAGATAGATACAAAGTAAGATGGATACAACATGCGGCAACAAAGGAAATATATGACCAAAGCAATTGTTTTGCGAAAGAGCTGATATAAAATGAAAGGAACTAAACTCCACTAAATAATACTAAATAGTACTAAATAATAAATACTAAATAATACTAACACTAAAGACATGTGATACATGTTTCAACGGCCAAATACGTCTCCATGAAGAGCAAAACTAAGTAGTGATATGGAAAAGTTCTAAATGGATTCTGAAATCCAACCTCTTAGGAGCTTATATTGATAAATAATGAATCCTTCAGGATAATTCCAACCTCTTAGGAGCTTATAAGTAAACAATGCAATCCTTTAGGGCATAATCACGAGTAAAGGTTAGATAGAATTTTATTAACAAAAGAAGGTCTGAGTTGCATATTTTCAAGATGTTTTAGTTACGTGGAAGATTATGTCCAAAACATAACTCTTTTAATGATTTGACACCCAATCCTTGAATAGGGCTCTGTCCTTGATCGGTGGTAAAAACTGTTAAAAAAAGAAAGAAAAGATAGGTAAAAGAAATGAGTTTTTGAGATATTAAAAACAACCAATATTTCTATATTTTCGGTATAAAGTTATAAATATTGAGGGAGATTCATAGGTCAGCTGTTCCAGGCCACACTCTAGCATTCAATCAAACTAACTAACTGCATTGTGGATACAATCGTTCGAGTTGAAAACCGTAATAAAAATGGTGATATCAGCAAAGAATGGGTTATATGTAAATGAAAGTTAGAAAAGATATTTATGAAAGTATAAAAATATTGAAAAACTGTAAAGAACCTAGTGGATTACAACTGTTAAGATTTAAAGAGTTGAAATGGATCATTTGTAACCCTGTTTTAGAGGGAGCAGAAATTGAAATCAGATAGAAAACATGACTGAAAAAGAAGAAGTAGTTATCGAAGAGGGAAGCTTTTAACAATCAATGCTGTGCCCTCAAGCCCTATGTTAAGCTTTCAGTAAGGTCAAGGCCTAGAGTTACAGAAAAGATCTACCGAAATGTCGATAGGTCAAAGGACCAAGATTCAGGAGGGGGAAAAAGGTCATGTAGATCGTCGACCTGAAAAACCGCGATAAAGAAGAATTGATATATTTTCAAAGCTTTTTTTTGTTAGGACAAATTCGAACGTTTGGAAAATAAACTAAATCTGAAAGCAATTAAGAGTATGGGTGCCACAAGTTGGCCCCCCATTACGTTTTTTTCTGCCACAAAGTAGAATAAATGCACTCTTAAAACAGAAGAATTTCGAAGTTGATGGGCAAAGACAGAATTGTTTGTTAAGGTAGGGTGAAAGCTTGATGACACAAGTTTTAAGAACAATATTGATACAGTCAGGACTACACGTCCTCTTGGTATTTAGCTAAGAAAATACAAATAATTTTAGAAGAAATTACAATGCCAAATATAAAAGTGTTGGAGGAAGGTGGAGAAGGAGGAGAAACAAAAGAATCGTATAAAGTGCAATCAGAAACAAAAATATGAGTCACAATGTCGTTTTAGTAGTAGGCAATACAACTTTGAAGTCGTTGGAAGAATCAAGATAATGAAAAGACGAAGCAAAATTTTAGTTAAAGTAATAAGCGAATTGCCAGAAAGAACGAGAAGAAAAGAAATCAGAAGGATATTATATTATCTATGGCGAATATTTAGTACATCGGAGAATAAATTTAGCACAATGCCTGAATGAAATTTAAGTTTCTGTTGGTTTAGCAAGATAACTTCTGAATAACTTGAATAACTGTGAATAACTTGAAAGCAAGCAGAGTTAAAGAATTATAATAGAATGTAAAAGAATATGATGCACGCCTTCACGCTCTAGAGAAAATCACCAACGCAATGAGCTTTTCGCACTCCGAATGGTCCCTCCTACATTCAAAGATTAATAAAAAAAAATGTAATCGCAAGTCCTACCAACATGAAGAGCCAATGTACCAAAAACGTCTACTCGTATATGTTGAGAGCCGCTCCTGCAGAAGACTTGAAACGAAAAATTTATATAGAGATTAGATGATGGACGAAGAAATTCAGAAGTGGATATTTTGGCTCATATCAAACACAATCATGGATACGAGTAGTGAGGAGCTATACTAGCTGCTAATGGTTGTTAAGTTGCCATGGATAGAAAAGATTTTGTTAAGAGTAAAATGGGTGGTTTACTGAGGATAGGTAGAGATCAACGAAATGGAAATTAGAACAACGATCACGAATGCTGCAGAAGTTAACAAAGAATGACAACAATAAAATGGAGAAATGAAGCAGTTCTACAGAAACATCAACCCAACCATCATAGGAAGTTAACTCTCAATCGATGATGGGGAATGAGTGGATAAGGAGCAATCCTTGGATCCAACTCTCCAATGAATCTTTGAGAAAACTTGAACAAATGTTAATAAATCCACTTTTAAAGATGAAAAAATTTGTGATTCGTTGAGATGTGATAGGTGGAAGAGAACCTAAAGTAATCGAATGCACTAGTAAGATTAAAAAGCGAGCTGAAAATGCCATCTCTTTCATTGAGGCCTTAAACTAGGCTCAAACGAATTATTCCAATACACTTTATCAATTCATATTCTAAAGGAGATCTTCTCACAGCTTGGACGACGCCTTTGCTACTCCCCCTTCCCACACAACACACACACACACACACACATAATATATATATATATATATGATATGATATATATATATATATATATATATATATATATAAATATATATAATATATATATATATATATATAAATATAATATATATATAATATATATATAATATTATAATTATATATATATATATATATAATATATATATTATAAATATTATATAATATATATATATATATATTATATATATATATATATATATTAATAGTATATATATATATATAATATATATATACTATTACTATATATTATATATATATATGATGTGTGTGTGTGTGTGCTCATGTATGCGTGTATGTAGTATGTAGTGTATGTATAGGAAGTAAGAGAAAAAAGCAAATCGAGTACGCTAATTAAATTTATGTTATTTTCGATAAATTTTGAATTGAAAATTCATTTCCGAAAACTGTAATTTGAAAAAAAGTGATGTTTTATAAAAGAAGTTTTCTTTTTTTTTCGAAATCTGCAAAGAGGTTAAGTAGATTTTCATTCCAAATTTTAAAGTTAAATTGAACAGTTAAAATGAATATACGAACTAATAAAAAATTTATAGCTTTTTGTATAAGAGATTCAGGTGTATTATTATATATATATATATATATATATATATATTATATATATATATATATATATATATATAATATTATATAAGTCCCGATCTACTTTATACTTTAGCATCAGGACGTCATTGATGGTCCAATAGATATGTTTTAATCCTAATGTATGAGCAGTTCATGATAATCTTATTGCTCCACCAAATATATATAAGTATTGTAGTACAAAAATGTTTATAATATAATATAAATTTAATATGTTTAATATATAATAATATATTAACATTGATATTAAAAACATAATATATATATATTAATTAATATATTAATATAATTAATTAAATATATATATATAAATATATGTAATATATATATATATATAATAATATTAATAATATTATATATTATATATTTATATATATATATATATATAATAATATATATATTATGAATTATATATAAACTGTTTCATTAAATTTTTTAACTTATTTAACTAAGCTAATGTCAATGTAAGGAGAGATGGGACTCTCGAAGAACGCCTAGTATGCTTTAATCAGTTTAAAGCTGCCATAAGATAGAACATTATGTATAAGAATAAAAGTATTTCATCTATCTTCTCAATCCTCAAAAGTAGTGGAAATGATAAGAAGA
>JABUQX010058798.1:0-10000 GCA_015478945.1 Trachelipus rathkii
AGAGAGATATTGTAAACAAAATAAAAAAATTATTGTTAATAATTATAGTAATATGATTAGACTAGCTATTAGAGACTTTTATTGTTATTTCACCGTTAAAATATAATAAGACACTTTATATTAAATTTTAGCTTTTTTTTTTAATAAAAGAATACTCCAAGGTTATGATCCTCATGAACCATGGAGGAGTGTGATTAGTCGGGGTCTCTCCCTCGTGGCTTGTCCGAGTGAGATCGCGCAGAAGATCGGAATATTCCCTGGTTCCTCTCTCGGGAGGAGGTCTCCGGGAACTCCCCGCTCGGTTGTGGTAATTTATGGGTATACGGGGCGAGTGGGTTTCTCTGTTCGTCCGGCCCCCCCCTAGCGCGGGTATTTAGGAATTTAACGGCTCTCCCCCGCTGGTTTGGTTCTTCTCGCCGGTCTCGTGTGCTGTCGATCCTCCTACAGTTGCGTGGTGTATATAGCCGTTTATTGCTCAAATGAATATGAGGTTATGGTATACTAAGTTGTCCCGGGTCTGCTGCTAAAAAAAATAGCCAATAATTTATTTTAATTTTTTATTTTTTTTTTTGTTTATCATTTATAAGTTGAATAAAAATTTTGCAAGGATTCCAAAAATGTATTCCTTTCGCTGTAGCTATTTGGTAGTTTCCGAGAATATCATTTTTTTTTTTTTACAGGTTTTCCCGCAATAAATTTTGCCAGGATTCCAAACATGTTATTTCCTTTAACCTTGGTGAGGAACCTATAATACTCTGAGCTTCTCGGTCCGGCGATAGTTGCGGCTTAAAACCAATATCACCTATAATATGATTTATATTTATATATAGAGTATATAATATATATAGTATATATATATATATTATAGTATATATATATATTATATATAATAATTATTATATTTATATATATATATATACTAGTAATATATATATATATATAATATATAGTATCTAAGTTATTAGAAGAGAGAGAGAGAGAGAGAGAGAGAGAGCGCAAACGAGTCGCAAAAAGTTTCACTAAACTCATTTTTTATTATAATATATAATACCAATTTTATATACTAAATATATTCTATATATATATATATATATACTATATATATATTATATATATATAGTATATATATATATATATATATATAGTATTAGTTGATGCAGCTGATACCAATCGGTATCGGCTATCAGGTATCTGGTGGTATCGTCAGAACTTTTTGAGGTATCCGGTAGCAGGTAAATCGGTATCGGGATAATTTGAGAGTAAGTATATGCGGTATCCGGCAAAATTTTGCCGAGTACGCTTTAACCGATACCATAGATTTTGCGTCTTTAATATATATTATATATATATATAATATATTATATATATATAATATAACATATGTAATATCTATAACCTATAGTTGCAAAACTCGTTTGAAAATTTAAAAACATAGCATATAATATATACTGTATAAGATATATTGTATATATCTATAAACCTATATTGAAACTCTTTAAAATATTAAAAATATTAGTATAATAATAACGTGAGTATATATATATATATATATATATTATATCACGTACCATGTCCCATTGCTGCAAGGGTGGTGCTGGTAAGTTGAATAGGATTTAGAAAGCTTATCAACACCCTATCGCGAAAAACGCAAGATTTGATAGAAGGGAGTTTTCTGTCACTTGGTATTACTGTCTCACCTTAATTAAAATTTTTCTTTAATGAAAACAAGAAAGGAGAAAGTGTGCAATCACCCTTTTCTAATAAGAAAACCTAAAGTTTCAAATTTCCTTCTTCCTTTTTTAAATTTTGCATTTAATATATATATATACTATACTATATATATATATATATATTATATCATATAATAATATATATGATATATATATATATCTATATATCATAACTATATTATATATATATTATATATATATATATATATATATACGCGAATATATCTAATAATTTCCATATCTATTTGACCTACTGTATGCTAATGTATGTAAGGAATTTCCTTAATTCTATAAGGTTGCTATTTTCCTGTGATTGCTGAATTTAACACGTTCTTACGAAAAAATGTTGGTAACTAAAAAATGACGGCGTGGTAAGCCTGTTTGAATTAATCAATTATTTCATTTAATATAAATCGGCTTTAAATCTAATTTCCTTCAAATCGATAAACTCCCATCACAAAGTTGGATCAATTTTTTTGTAAATTAAACATTTGTTATTTTTTTTTTATTTCTGTTTTATCCGAAATTGACCGGGTTCCATCAAATACAACGTAATTTCCATTTGTTTGACAAACAAACGTAAAATCGTAAAAAATTGCTCACCAAATTCAGGCAATTAGTTAAGGCAATCAGGAGTGCCAAAGAAGTTTTATGGATGTTAAAAGTGTAGCTTTAAGTGTTTTTATATATAAACATTCCCAAAATTTTAGGTTCATTCATCTGTAGAAGCATTCCTGAAGAATGGGGAATTTCTGAAGAGATATAGGGTGCCTATTGGAGGTCATAGTGATCTCCTGACGGCTAAAAATTCTCTGTTGAGAGATGGGGATGAATTAAGTTTCAAAGGAAACGAGCCTATGCTCTTGGAGGCTCGCATCTTTTTAGTTAATATGGACAAAGTTTGACTCCACTACATAGTCCGACGTTATACATTCGGCACATTTATCATTTGTAATCCATGGTGTGAACCTTTCTTACCCCCAGAACGGGGGGGGCTTCGCCCCCCGGCACCCCCCGCCCAAATTTGTATGGTGGGAATAGTGGGGAAATAAAAAAAAAAAATAATTAGCACATTTGTTGGGTCGGGGGGATGAACGGGGTGTGTGGTATCGAGACCGCGCCCCCTTTTTTTTCCCTTTTTATGTATATCCCCTATAAAAAAAAAAAGGGACGGGTGGAAAAAGATAAATCCACCTTTTTGGGGGCCCCCCCCCCCCCCAAAAAGGAAAAAAAAATTGATTGCTGGCGGAAAAAAAAAAGGGGGGAATTTTTTTGTTGTAATAAAAGATATAAGAAACTTGCGTTGTGGAAAGTTTTTTTGTTTAAGATGGTTCTAATCTGAAAGTGAAGATCATTGGATAGGGGTCCAATGTAAGGAAGCCAAGCATAAACAGGAAGTTTAGGAACATCATATTGCATAGTTTTAAGGCGATAAGTGTTATCGAGATAAACGAGTAAACAAGTTTAATCAAAAGGTTAGAGGGATAAAGGCTAAAGCTATAAAATTTACGGAGAAAGGCGATTTCTCAAATGGAAAAACTTTCCAATCAGAACAAATAACAAAGACTTGAGTATGCGGGACCTTAGACCCGCAATTTTATGATTAAAAGTGATAGAAATAAAAGAAATTAGTCCCAAGTAAAGTATTATGGGCTTGCGATAAATAGAAGTAGCAAGCATACTAATACTTGGGACTAATTTTTTTAGTTTTATCTCCTTTTAATCATAATTGTAAATAATACAAGTGTTTACGATAGAATGAATTTTAGTATTTTCTTTGCTTTTAATTTAGATAGAAATGCTCACCCAGTTTCAGCACGAATTTCACCGCCGGATTTCGTCCATAGGCCTTACTTTTGGTTTTAAACATTTGAATCAGCCTGTTGTGACTGGAGCAGCGTGGTTTTGGTAATAAACAGAAAATGAAAAAAATAACAAATGGTTTTATATTACAAATAATTTGATCAACTATTTGTGATAGTTTATCCATTTGGAAGAAATTAGATTTACAAGCTGATTTTTATTGAATGAAACATTCAATTCAGACGGGGCGGGGCGGGGCTATACGCGCCATCTTGTTTGTTTACATTTTTCTTCAGAACGTGCTTAAATTCGGTAAGCATGCGGGAAATATCAGCCTTACAGAATTGAAGGAAATTCCTTACGTTTGGAGAGCATTTCTTACTATCTTTCGAAGTTTGACAAAAAACGAACGGCAAACTCGAGCATTTCTACTTTTCGTAATGCAACAAGATGCAAAAACGAAAAAAAGCTTGCTATATATAGCTATAATATATATATATATATATATTATATATATATATATATATATATATTATATATATATATATATATATTATATATATATATTATATAAGTTAATAGATATATATATATAATAATAATACAAGGTATTATTATTATATATATATATATATATATATACCGGTATTATATAATATATATATATATATATATATATATTATATATATATATATATATATATTACTATATATATATATATATATATATATATATATATATATATATATATATATATATATATAATTTGTTAAAATATTTTATTTTTAAATAAACGTGATGAAATCTGAAACTCCGAGTGCAACATTAAACGATACGCATTGTAGATGAATAGTATGTTTTCGTTAACCACGTTGCTTTGCTATATATACGTATATTATATATATTATATATAATATATATAATATATATATATATTATATATAAATATAATATATAATATATATATATATTAAGCCATATTTATAGGGATAAAAGTATCGGTATCGTTATCGGGTCATCGGAGAATTTTGGTAATCGCATTGAAAAATATTGTGAGTACTTGTATCTGTATCGGTATCCTGACTAAAAATTTTGGTAACGTCAAATTAACATTATAATAAAAGGATTATAATAAATTTCTCTTTATTTTTTTTTATTATAATATTATATATATTATAATATATATTATAATATATATATATAACGCTGGTAACACTTGCAAAGTCAAAATAATCAAGGTCATTTGCTCACACAAACCCCTGCCAAACGTAAGAAAAATAATTTTTTGTTTATCAAACTGATTAATTTATTAATAATTTTTATCAAACTGATTAATTATTTATTAAATTATGTGACCACCCGTTTAGAGGTTGGGGTAGATAGATATATTTTTTTCGCGTGTTTACACACCAAAAAATTAAATATATATTAGAAATCTCAACGGCATAATGGGTGGTACGAAATATTTAAAAATGCTGACACATACCACAACGTGAGCGTCCCAGCACAGGTTGTTGTACATAAATGTATATTAAATTGAGCCTACTTTAATTGCTTATCGCAACTGTCTTAAAATTGGTGTTACTCTATATTTTAAAATCATTTATGTACTCTACTTGACTTTAAAATTTGTACGAAATTTATTAAATAGCATCGCCTCGTCTGTTGGATAATTCGATTAATGCGGCAATACAGCAAGTAGTTCAGTACATTTTCATTTTATAACCTAGTGTTTTAACCTTTATTTTATAACATTAAAAAATAAACAACTTAAATTGGCTACAAACAAAAGTCAAAATAAATAAAAAAATGTACGTCTTTTATAATAAAAATTCAATTAAGTTTTTCCAAATTTTTTGTGTGAAAAGTTTTATCCAAAATTGTTTTGGGAGTCGAAAGGAGTCGTTTTATTTTCTCGACTCCGACTCCGACTCCCAACTTTTTGGGAAATCGACTCTCCGACTCCCGACTCCGACTCCTTACCACCTGAAAAGTGCTCGACTCCCCGACTCCCGAACTCCCGACTCCGGACTCCATCTCCTGATATATATATAGTATATATATATATATATTATATATGATATATAATATATATATATATATATATATATATATATATATATATATATATATATATATATATATTATATATATCATAGCATGAAGATGTGTTTATTCGACAGAGGTAAATATATTTCCTTGAACCAAAAATTTTTAAATTTTTTAAATTTATTTAAGAACATTTGTCTATCGCAATTGGTCATTGTAATTCATGTAAAAAATTATCAAATTATCGCATAAATTTAATGAAATTGATAATGTTCAGTAATCAGAAAAAAATTGCATGATAGTGTTATCCCTATAAATATGGCCAAATTAGCTGTAATAAAGATTTTTGGACATTTTTTGAAATTTTCTTTTAAAAAGTATAGCTATATACATAAAATGTACAAAAATCGGTAGAAAAAATTTTATATAAATATTTGAAATTTTTTAAAACCACAAATGTAAATTAAATGCCGGTTTTAATGCAGTTAGTTAAATTGACTTGAGATGTATAGAAACACTCAATTACCAATTTTTTTGTTCTTTTTTATTGTGGATATTATTATAAAAATGGTCTTGCAAAATTTATTAATTTTTTTTTTTACATTATTTATTAGCTACACTTTTACATAAAAATTTTGATTATTGATAACAATGGCGGAAAAAACTGATAATCAATAAAATAACATTGATATCTGATAATTCTGAAATACATTTCAATCAGCATTTCTTTTCAATCCCTACACGAATGAGGTGAAAGCAAATTTGTTATTATTTTCTAGCATTATTTATTTATCTTTCATGGCATATTTTTTTCTAACAAATTTAGGTCCGCCTATTTCTAAAATAATGAATAATTAAATCTTTTTGTCATATTTTGTGCAATTTACATGTTTTATAGTTTTTATATATAGTATTTATTCATAACATTTAGCGTGGAAATCTACAATTTACTAAGATTTTTGGCATGTAACAGTATGTGGGGTAAAATTTTTTTATAATCGCAATGTCGGTCTGGAGCATCTTGTTGTTGAGTGTAAGATTCACTTGTTGCAGCAGCCTGAGCTCATCATGCTCTACTGGCAGTCAAATTTAGGGAAAGTTGCTTTAGTCTACAGTAATAAATGGATGTTTAACAAATTCTAAAAAATCTAGTGATTTTTTTTTTAGAATCAATTTATGTTTTTGATAGTTCCTATGAAGCAAATCTTATCAAAATTACATCATCAATATAGAGATTACAGAATTTATTTTTATAAGTAACATTGTTTGTTGTTTCCATATATTATTAGGTCTTTTTACATTGGAAAAATCAGTAGGATTATAATATTTGATTAAGTAGACACAAGATTTAACTGTGTAATAATTAACAAATCTTAATTATATATTAAACTTATGGGTCCTAAACCGGAATTAAGAAAAATAGTATATATACCTATGATTTTTAAAATTTTATTTTTTTAATTTTTTTTTTTAAGAAAATCCTCTATGGGAGATTTAACAACTTTGAGAGGCTGTAACTTTTTTTTCATAGAGACTGCCACATTTTTTTTTTATTTTTTATTATTATTATTTTTTAGAGTATATCCTATGATTTTTATAAAAATTCTGGGATAAGCCCCTCTGTGCTACTAATTACCAATATAATCAATATAAAAGGAGTACATGCCACTTTCCTAAAAGATTCCTGTTAAGTTATATATAAATATAAAAAGCAATATAGCTACAAATACTGGTGAAATTGTCTAGATTTTACTGAGATTATATACGTTAGGACATTTATGTATATAATAGCTATACTATCAATATAGAACATGTAAATATATATATCAAATAGTATAAGATGATGCGGTAATTATGGTACCAATTATTCCCTTATAACAGATTTTTATGAAATCACAGGATATACTCTAAAAAAATAATAATGAAATAGTGAAACGAATTTGTCGCCTCTTTAGGAAAAAAGTTTAAGCCTCTCAAAATTTATAAAACTCATAGGTAGGATTTGTTAATAAAACAATAAAAACCAAAATTTTTTTTTTTTAAATCATAGGATTATACTCTAAAAAATAAATAATGAAGAATAGTGAAAAACGAAAATGGCGGAAGTCTCTTTAGGAAAAAAGTTACAGACTCTGAAAGTTAAAAATTTTCCCCCATAGACTTTTTTATAATAAAAATTAAGTGGGCCTACGTGCTCGTTTTACGGGCCATCCTAGCTTCAGGTTAGGAATAAAGATTTGTTAACTTCTAAAATTTTCTCTGTGTATACATAACAAAACTTATCAATAACCTGACTTAGAGGGCCTGAAGTGAGACCTAACCTGGACTCGATAATATTAGAAAATCCTATGGGATTTTTACAACTTTGAGAGGCTGTATATTTTTTTCCTAAAGCAGAGCGACATTTTCGTTTTCACTATCTTCATTATTATTTTTTAGAGTATATACTGTGATTTTCATAAAAATCTGTTATATTAGGGAGTATATTGTACATATTACCGATGATGTCAAATTATATAGAATAAATTTGACAAACATTGTGATAATTCTGAATTTTACAAACATTTCCATTTATTTTCAGGTAGCATTGAAAATTTAATACTAAAGGACGTCATCTTTGAGTCAAAGTTGCTTAATACTAAAATGACAACAATATCTAATGCCTGGTCAGCACTACCAACTAAACGAAATAGCAGCATAGCCATAGTTGCGGAACGTGCTGGGCTGTATAGTTGTCATAATTGATCAAAAGAAGGTTGCACAGAAAAAAAAAATATACACACACACACACACACACACACAGCACACACACACACACACACACACACACACAACACAAACACACACACACACACACACACACAATCACACACACATACCACCACACACACACACACACACAACATACACACACACACCAGCACACACACACACAACAACACACACACACACCACACACCAACACACACACACACAACACACAACACACAACACACACACACACACCACACACACACCACACACACACACACGACACTACACACACACACACACACATACACACACAACACACACACACACACACACACACACACACACACACACACACCCAACTACACACACACACACAACCACACACCACACCACACACCCACACACACACACACAACACACACACACGACACACACAAATGATAATATATATATAATATATAATATATATATATATATAATAATAATATATATAATATATATATATATATATATATATATATTATATATCATATATATATATAGTATATATATAGTATAATTATAGTATATTATATATATATATATATATATATATATATTATATATATTAAGGCTTAGTATTGAGAGAACCCAAATTTTTTAAGAACCAAAATTTTTCAAAGTTCAAAAAATTTCTAAGTTCAGAAAAATTAAGTTAGTAAGCGTTTTTTAAGAAAATTCTTAGTGGCAAGCTTCTGGAAATTATGCCAGAAGCTTGCAACTAAACAATTTTCTTAAAAAAACCTAACTAAACTTAACTTTTGTCTGACTTAAAAAATTTTTTTTTTGAACTTTACAAATTAATTTGGTCTCAAAATCTGTCAGGCTATCTAATACTAAGCCATATATATATATAATAGTATATATATATATATATTATATTAATATATATATATACTATACTATATATATATATATATATAATATATATAATATATATATTATATATATATAATATTATATATATAATATAGTATATTATATGATATATATATATTAATATATATATATAATAAATAATATATATAGGATGGACGCATAGAAAAATGATCCTTAATTATATGTTTGCCAAACGACGTTTTTAAGGATTTATTACTAGACAAACTGAAAAAGATACATCAATCGAAGATAAATGAAGTAGTAAATTGCTAACTTAACCGTATTATTAAACTACATTTTTTTAATAAAAGCAGTTTTTATGTGTTTTCGTTTATATTGGCTTGAAGTCAACCTATAGCTGCTTTACTTTTATAGACAGCTAGTTTCTTATGACAGTATTCTCAGCTAGAACTCTCAGTGTGTCGATAGCATTTGACGGCTGCCAAAGCTGCTAAATCAATCACGGAAGGCGTACCCATGCATTGATATTCAGCTACAGACAGCACATCAAAAAACAATTGCAGAAAAAAAAAGCAATATTACAGCAACTTTGAAGACCATAATTTTCTGCGGAACCCATGACTTACCTTTAAGAGGTAAAGGCCTGCATGAGGGAATTTTTAAAGACCTGATTAAACTTCGAATAGAAAGTGGTAATGTGGAATTTTTGAAAGAACATATTCAAGGACAGAAGAATGCCGTCTGAACGTCTCCGATGATTCAAAATAAACTTGTCAATTTGTAT
>JABUQX010058798.1:20000-22500 GCA_015478945.1 Trachelipus rathkii
ATGGTAAAATCGTTCAATGGAAGGTTCCCCTTGGCCAGGTGGGCCACAACCATGCCCCCAACAACCCCGCATTCTCTCTCAATCATGCACTTTTATTTCGCCTCTGCCAAAACTGACACATTTCTCTCTTCAGTAACATTCGTTCACGCGACTCAATCCACAATTTCTCTTTGGTGCTCCCAGCCGTCCGTTCCCAACGACACTCGCCACCATCACATCGCTACCAACCGTACTATTATTCTCCTTTCACATGACCAACCATCTCAACATACCTTTCACAATATTCTCTCATTTACCTTTCTTCACACCATCACATCCTAATACGTTCATTCTCATTTTATCAATTCTTTCACACCTAGCATGCCCTTATATATATATATATATAATATATATTATATATTATTATAATATAATATATATATATTATATATATAATATATTTATATAATATATATTATACTATAAGAAAGAAGTGGAGTTTGAGTCAGTAAAAGGAAATGTCTGGAGGGGAGAAATGTGAGTTTTGGCAGAGACGAGAAGTAAGGTGCATAATAGGAGTGAATGGCTGGGTTTTGTGAACGGGTGTATGTATGCTGGCCACCTGGGCTAGGGGGTAAACCCTAACTGACGAATATCCATAGGGAGGGTCACGTCGCGGTCCCGTGAATGCTCTAGGGTTAGGATTTTCTGACTTGCGACGAGATTAATCACTAATGGTGATAAGAGGGGGCTGTAGGCTGGGCTCTTTCTCTGATACTTCTGTTCCGGTGCAATGGTCACCGCCTTAATCCCCACTCTTGAGGAAAAAGGTGTGATGATAGTATATATATATATATATATATATATATATATATATATATATATATATATATATATATGATATAATTATATATATATATAGTATATAATATATATACATATAATATATATATATATAATATAATATATTATATATTATATGATAATATACGGGTATATATACGAAGATTAATAGGAGTCTATCTGGATGGTTAGTAATATATGGGTTGGATGAGGCTTCTGATGGAATCACAGTATGTTAGTCGATAGTGAGAGATGTGATACAGATGGTTTATAGTGAATGGTTTTTATCTGATTGATTGAAGTACAGGCAACGACTGTGTTATAATCCATGGCTATTTATTTAATTGGGGTGGTGAAATAATTAAAAGTAGGGTTTGAATGGGCGGGGACCCACTAGACTGATAGAGAAAAGGAAGAGTAGTGCCCAGCTTTATTGTAATCAAATAATTTTTGGTTTTTGTGGTGAATTTTAAGAAAGTGGAGAAAGATATTAGTAAGGAAGTCTGGCAAGCGTGTAAAAGAACCGCGCGGTACTGAAAGTAATGTAATAAAGTAAATTGATGTGATAGTAGGTGGGTGAGGAGTGTCCGGTAGTGGTGAAATCAATAGATGTATAGGTACAGCAAACTGGAACAAGTACCTAGTGTAAATATTAGGCTATACATGTTGCTGAAGAGACAAGGCATGATGCAGGAGTGTAGTAGGGACTTGTAAATTAAATTCCTTGCATGAAATACAGTTTGAATCGCGGCTAGGTTTTGCAATGAGGGTATAAATATTCCTATGTGTATGTTATCACAACAGCAAGTTAATTATGATGTGGAATAAGAGGTTTAGAGTCTAAGTGTAGTATTTTAAGATAATAAGATAACCAGTGTTAATTTGGTGAAGAGATATGAAGATACATATTAAGGAGATATAGGTATGAAAAAAAAATGAATTATGACAATAATTAGAACTGGTGGGTCATTTGGAAAGGATGAATGAATAGTCGTTGTTAAATGTATTGTGGTTATGTGTTGGCAAATCAACTCAGGCAGAACCTATAGTAAATGGATTGGGCTCAGAAAAGGAGTGTCCTTAAAGGAGAGGGAATGTGAATTTAGCGAATGAGAAGAAAATGTCGCAAATAGGAGAATAGTATTGTGAGGGGCATGGATCAGATATGGCCTGGCCGAGTGAATGAACCTGTAAGCAAATGACGAGAAACCACAGTGGTAGTCTGCCCCCCAGAGTTGCTGAAGTTCGTAGGGTGGATTTTTTGGGCTGCGCACGAGGATTTCACAAGTTAAAGGGCTGTGAAGGGAGGGATGCGGACGAACGTCTATGTATATAACTAATACAATATCACTTGTTTCTCCGGTTATTTTGCCACACCTCCACCCCCAATCGGGATCCCACGGGATAGAAAGAAAGAAAAATTGAAAATAATAATCCAGGTTAGAATACATTACCAATGCTACATGCATGATAAATTTATCGGAATAATAAATTCCATTCAAGAATACTTATAGATTGTGATGCACCGCAGATCCCGGCCCCGACCTGAGTAAAATTTTTCAAGGCAGAGACTCCGGCCTCCAGCCTAAAATCACTTTCCGGTGCATCATTACTTATAGAATATCCACTCTAAGTCATGATTTTCTGTAAAGGAAGTTGAGTAAATATTGTCTACTTG
>JABUQX010058798.1:25000-30000 GCA_015478945.1 Trachelipus rathkii
TTCGTTCCCGAGGGAATAGGAACCTTATCAAGAATATACGATGGTGGTAAAGGAGTCAAAACTTTTGTGAAGAACCTGATGATGATTATTTTTTTCTAGTTGGTTATTAAAGAATGGAAGAAAGAGGAGGTGTTCAGTGCGGCGTTCAGTATGGTGTCAATATTTGTATCTCCGGGAATGCGATTGAAATTTGAGATATTTTTTATGCAATATGATTAAGCTATTTTCCTGTAGTTGTGGTTGTAGATGTGTGCTATTGCTGACATTTGTGAAATGTTTATAAGGTGGTTTTGTGTGGTCCGGTGTAATGTTAAGGGGGAGTTTTGGTTGCCGGTATTGAGGTCATGTGTGTGTTCATCTTTACGTCGTGTGAGATTGATGGTTTCTCCTATATAAACCGAGTCACAGTTGCTACAGGGTATCCTGTACACGACTTGTTGAGAGGGAGTGTGAGGTTTGGGGGGGGGCGCAGGATTTTTTTGAGTGGGAGATTATTGGAAGGGACAAGAGTAATGTTAGGGAGGAGTTTTTTTATTTTTGTGGTTGGGATGTGAGGAATGGGTAAAAAGGTCGTAGTGGGGGTTTGTTTGGGGGTATTATTGTAAAACTTGAGTTTAGCTTTTTTATAGGCAAGATGGAGTATGTGTTTGGGATATAACAGTTTGGTGAACGTGGTGCGAAGAAAATTGAGTTCAATGTTCAAAAAGGGGGGGGAGCAGATTTTTAAGGCTCTTAAGTATAAAGAAGAGAGGGTAGCTATTTTGGTGTGTTTAGAGTGGGCGGAGAACCAGTGAATGTAACAAGGTTGGGAGGTGGGTTTTCTGTATACGCTGAAGTGTAGGTTGTGGGCAAGATTTGTATGTATGAGGGTATCTAAAAAAGGGAGTGTATTGTTTTGGGGGATTTCTATAGTAAATTGAATAGCAGGGTGTATATTATTGATAGTGTTAAGGATATGAAGTGGGTCTTTTTCTTTGGGGATGGCTGCAAATATGTCGTCAACATATCTCAGCCATGTGGATTGATGGAGGGAGGGATGGGGGAGGATGTGGAAATATTCTAAAAGTTCCATATAAATGTTGCTTAAAGTGGGAGATAAAGGGGACCCCATGCTCAGTCCGGAAGATTGTTTATAGAAGGAGTGATTGAATTGAAAAAAATTGTGATCGAGTGTTAGGTGGATTAATTGTTTGAGCATGGGAAAGGATATTGTAGAGTGATATCATTTTGATTTAGATATTGTTCGAGAAGAGAAAGAGCATGGGGGACGGGTACAGAGGTAAACAATGATATGACGTCGTAACTAACTATGTTGTGAGTGTGGATGTTGATGTGGCGTGTTTTAGTGATGAAATCATCTGTGTTGGAAAGATGAGTGTGGGATATGGAATTGATGAGAGGGTTAAGTTGGGATGATAACCATTTAGAGAGTTTATATGTTGAGCAGTTAGTGTTGGCTATGATAGGTCTGAGGGGGGTGTTGGGTTTATGTATCTTGGGCACCCCGTAGAACTGCGACAATTGAGCCATGTGGGATTTGAGTGAAGTTTGTAAGGTGGGGTGATCTTTTAAAATGGTTTTTAAGGATTGGTTGAAAGATTGTTGGGAATTACGGAGGTTTTTTTTGTTAAGGTGGGTGTATGTTGCAATACCGGCAACCAAAACTCCCCCTTAACATTACACCGGTCTACACAAAACCACCTTATAAACATTTCACAAATGTCAGCAATAGCACACATCTACAACCACAACTACAGGAAAATAGCTGAATCATATTGCATAAAAAATATCTCAAATTTCAATCGCATTCCCGGAGATACAAATATTGACACCATACTGAACGCCGCACTGAACACCTCCTCTTTCTTCCATTCTTTAATAACCAACTAGAAAAAATAATCATCATCAGGTTCTTCGCAAAAGTTTTGACTCCTTTACCACCATCGTATATTCTTGATAAGGTTCCTATTCCCTCGGGAACGAAAGCTTGAAAATTAAAACAATTATTTATTTATTTATTTATATGTTTTCAGTGATTTTATATTTGTGATTAGTGCTTATGTAATAAAAACTTTACTCTTAAGTTGTTTTAGCAATCAAGGGCTTTTTAACAATAAATATAACAAGGCGTTAACAGCTTTATTTAACTATAAATATCACAGCCCGTTATTATTCAGATTGCTCTAATGGATCAAATACTCAAGCGAAAATTTTACCACTACCAAAACAAAATGGTAGCAGGCAACATAAAAAAGACACAATTACTTTTCTTCAAGAAATGTCTTCAAAATTTAATCATCCCCAAATCGTTAATACCCCATAATTTATATGTTGAAAAATTTACTCCATTTCCGATAATCTACAAACAACTTCTACTAGAAAAAATCAACTCCATTAAAAAAGAAATTAAAACTACGTTCCGACAATGCTCGTACCATTTTAAAATTTTCCAAAGCAGTTGGTACTCCGTATACCCAGACGCGCATGCGCAGTTCACCGATATTCTCAATGATGCGCATAGAAACAAACAAATTGTCATAGATCGTAAATCTCAACAACTAAATCAAAAATTCAATCGCATATTTTACAATAGCCCTTGGACAACAGAATCTCAACCTGAAAACATTGTCAATAAATCTTCGTATACTTTAAGTAATGATGAAAAGTTAGTGCTCGGCTACGGCATCTCATTAGCCTTAGAACAGAGAGATCCTTGGCTACAATTGATACATGACCTTAACACCTGGAAAAAGATCGATAAAAATAAATCCTGCAATAATGACATCCTGACCGGCATCATAATTTCTTCTACAATCAATGCATTACAAGATCATAAGTTCCCCATCAAATTCTATCACGCCATCGCGTCACTTAAAAAGAATAATAATATAGTCATCTCCAGATCGGATAAAGGCAGTCGCATCGTTATTATGGATACACAAGAGTACACAACTAAATGCCTAAATCTGCTAAACGACCCTGCAACATACACCCACCTTAACAAAAACCCCCTCAGTAATTCCCAACAATCTTTCAACCAATCCTTAAAAACCATTTTAAAAGATCACCCCACCTTACAAACTTCACTCAAATCCCACATGGCTCAATTGTCGCAGTTCTACGGGGTACCAAAGATACATAAACCCAACACTCCCCTCAGACCTATCATAGCCAACACTAACTGCTCAACATATAAACTCTCTAAATGGTTATCATCCCAACTTAACCCTCTCATCAATTCCATATCCCACACTCATCTTTCCAACACAGATGATTTCATCACTAAAACACGCCACATCAACATCCACACTCACAACATAGTTAGTTACGACGTCATATCATTGTTTACCTCTGTACCCGTCCCCCATGCTCTTTCTCTTCTCGAACAATATCTAACTCAAAATGATATCACTCTACAATATCCTTTCCCATGCTCAAACAATTAATCCACCTAACACTCGATCACAATTTTTTTCAATTCAATCACTCCTTCTATAAACAATCTTCCGGACTGAGCATGGGGTCCCCTTTATCTCCCACTTTAAGCAACATTTATATGGAACCTTTAGAATATTTTCACATCCTCCCCCATCCCTCCCTCCATCAATCCACATGGCTGAGATATGTTGACGACATATTTGCAGCCATGCCCAAAGAAAAAGACCCACTTCATATCCTTAACACTTTCAATAATATACAACCTGCTATTCAATTTACTATAGAAATCCCCCAAAACAAAACACTCCCTTTTTTAGATAAACCTCATTACATAAAATCTGCCCAAAACCTACACTTCAGTGTAAACAGAAAACCCACCTCCCAACCTTGTTACATTCACTGGTTCTCCGCCCACTCTAAACACACCAAAATAGCTACCCTCTCTTCTTTATACTTAAGAGCCTTAAAAATCTGCTCCCCCCCCTTTTTGAACATTGAACTCAATTTTCTTCGCACCACGTTCACCAAACTGTTATATCCCAAACACATACTCCATCTTGCCTATAAAAAAGCTAAACTCAAGTTTTACAATAATACCCCCAAACAAACCCCCACTACGACCTTTTTACCCATTCCTCACATCCCAACCACAAAAATAAAAAAACTCCTCCCTAACATTACTCTTGTCCCTTCCAATAATCTCCCACTCAAAAAAATCCTGCGCCCCCCCAAACCCCACACTCCCTCTGAACAAGTCGTGTACAGGATACCCTGTAGTAACTGTGACTCGGTTTATATATAGGAGAAACCATCAATCTTACAAGACGTAAAAACCAATACACACATGACCTCAATACCGGCAACCAAAACTCCCCCTTAACATTACACCGGTCTACACAAAACCACCTTATAAACATTTCACAAATGTCAGCAATAGCACACATCTACAACCACAACTACAGGAAAATAGCTGAATCATATTGCATAAAAAATATCTCAAATTTCAATCTCATCATTCCGGAGATACAAAATATTGACACCATACTGAACGCCGCACTGAACACCTCCTCTTTCTTCCATTCTTTAATAACCAACTAGAAAAAAATAATCATCATCAGGTTCTTCGCAAAAGTTTTGACTCCTTTACCACCATCGTATATTCTTGATAAGGTTCCTATTCCCTCGGGAACGAAAGCTTGAAAATTAAAACAATTATTTATTTATTTATTTATATATCAGTGATTTTATATTTGTGATTAGTGCTTATGTAATAAAAACTTTACTCTTAAAGTTGTTTTAGCAATCAAGGGCTTTTTAACAATAAATATAACAAGGCGTAAACAGAGCTTTATTTAAACTATAATATATATAAATAGTATTATATATATATTAATATATAATATATATATATATATATATATATATATATATTATATATACTATATATATATTATATTATATATAATATATATATATATATTATATATATATATATATATCCAACCTACTCCGAAAAAAGGAAGCCGCTCTGATCCTTCTAACTACGCCTATACCTAACTTCT
>JABUQX010058798.1:35000-37500 GCA_015478945.1 Trachelipus rathkii
AGGAGCTAGTGGTGCGTTTAATTTTTGAAAGACATAGTATATATATATATATAATATATATATTACTATATATATAATATATATATATAATATATATTATATATAATATATATATATATATATTATATATGTAATATATATATATATATATATATATATATAAAAATAACAGAATGCAACACAAGTCATATTGAGAAGAAACACTTAAATACTAAAAGCGAGATTTAAGTAATAAATCCAATATCTCATGCGTTAACAATTTTTTCTTTTGCTTAATATATAAAAGAAGGTTTTGGAAATTTCCTTTTTTTTAGTTTGAAAAAGAAGTACTTATTTTTTATTGATATCTTTTATTATCCAAGTTCAATTCTGTGTTCAATCTATCGTTTTAATAAGTGAAAAATAAAACTAAAGGTAAAAGAAATAATAAACCAGAAGATAAAACTTCAAAAACGGTGAAAGTTTTGGTAATAATTTAATATATTTTTTTTTGGACAAAAAATAAATAAAAATAAAATATAAAAAAATAGAATGCGGAATATTTTCCTTACCAGGGAATCGTCATGTTTTGCCATTCTTTCAGGGTTGTGTTTTGGATAATATTCCCTTCCAGGAACATGACAAACATGATCAGGTGTAGAAAGTATGAAAATAAAATGTACTTCTGCCATTCCGTATGCAATGGTAAAAGGAACCATGAACCACCAAATCAATCGACGTTGAAATGTACCTTCGGAACCAACATTCTCCAACAGCCTGTCAAATGCTGGAACTGTTTCATTATCTGTGACAGGACTTTTACAAGAATTTTGGTCAAGAAGATAATTTTTTTCTGCATTGCCATTCAATAATTCTTTTTCAACAGACATTTTGAGTATATTCCACTTCTTTTGAATGTGAATAGCCTTTATATAAGGTACGTTTTACTTTCAAACGTATTTTAATGAACAAAAAATTACAGAAATTTCAACATTTATTTACCATTTTTTAATAAATATTAATGATCTTAACATTCTCGTTCAAAATAGGAAAGAAAACTAATTAATCAGTTAATCGAATTGCTTATCGCTCATCATTATTTTAAGAGTTTTCTTATCTGCATCACGATGCTTCTTTAAATATTTTATAATCTTTAAGATACCTTCAAAAGTGGTTGCATATATATATATATATATATATTATATATTACTTGATATCTATGATTTACATGAGGGTATATAATATATATATTATATATTATATATATATATATATATAATATATATATTATATATATATATATATTACTATATAATATTGGCGGCTTTTGGGGGTAGGCAGAGTAAGCAACGCCTACTTGCCTTAGTGAGCCCAAAAAAATATTAAAAAGTCATCATAAATCATATATATATATATAGTATAACTTATATATAATTATATAATTATATTAATATATATATATCTTATATATATTATATATGACTATATATAATATATATATATATATAAGATGATTATATATAGAAGGCTGCTTTAAGATGCCTGTCAATATATAGAGAGAGATATATATTATATTAGTACGATCGGGTGGAATTTACTTCTCTGAGTCAAAAAAATAATTCCTTATTCTCTGAGGCTAGGCAACTGTATGTGCCTGACGAGTCGGTAGCAGTCATTTTTTTTTTTAAATAAATCCCCGTTACATTGGAGAGACATTAGCAAGATTATATAATTATTAATACATAATTAGATAATTACTAATTAATACCAATTTTATGCTAACTTGGACCATCTCTTATCACCGAATTATTTAATTTCGGTAATTGCAACTTAAAAATATTGACTCAAAACCAGAGTCTAAGAAACCGCGTTGAGTCAAGACTCTACGGCGATTTGTAGGCATCCTCTGAGACATATAGATATTTATATATATTATAATGTGAGTGATTTTGTGGGAGTTTTACTTATTAATAATACGATTTCCATATATTTAGATATATATTAATTTTTACTGATTTTGTGTATATATGTAGATTTGTATTGACTGTTAGTTTTATAAATAACTGAGATATTAGAATCGTATTCGATTTAAATTACATTAACAAATAGATATCTTTATCCGAGAGATTATAGGAGACATTTGAATTCAAATGTTAGAATGAGAGATATATCTCGTTAATATATGATAGACTAAATGTAAGTAATATATAATATATATACTTTTATATTATATATTATATATATATATATAATATATATATACTATATATACTATAAACTATATTACTTATTTTCAAACATATATACCTGCACGACTACCCGAAATTCACAGCATGTAACTAGGAAAACTATAACATATACACGAAAATAAATATCATTTTATAATCCAGGAAGAACATTTTACCGCAGAAATTAAAAAAAAATTATTTATTCTAATATTTATTAATACTACCTTATATACTATTATAATTCTAGGGTTCTGATGGCTTGAAAGCCGTTGAAAGCTCGCAAGTCTCGAGAG
>JABUQX010058799.1:0-25000 GCA_015478945.1 Trachelipus rathkii
TCATATTCGACTGTTGTTTGTATAGCACAATCTTTTTATAGTTTTAAAACCTTATATATAATTTATCCATTTAATTATCATATAGTTTTTGTTATTCCCTTCGTGTAATTTATATCATAATTTTCTATACTCTATCTTAGTTAATTTGTTATATCTCTCATATATATTTATCACACAATTATTTTAAACCAAACCGCAGTATATGCAGGGCCAACGTTCTATAAGAACCGGCGTTCTAGACGACTGTACGACTGTCCAGCTTATATTATAGTATTACTTATAACCAGTTTCTTTAAAGTGCTACCTTGTTATTATACTTGTAATACATACAGTCCCTACCGCTGTGGAGTTTAACTTCAGATCACATCTCTTATCAACTAAAATACGCTAGCATATATATCTTTCACTTACCTATAAAATCACACTCATTAAACTAATTCCTCAATATATAAGTCTACAGTTCCCCTATACGTAAAATAAGGGTAAACTTATATACTACTTATATACGACCTATCAAGCTCACCTTACAAAACAATACCCTTCCCAAAACTACATGTATAACAACTTTTATATATATCCAGGTCAGTCACTCACATATATCTATCGCCTCTCACTAAAGAGAAGAGAGAGTAGAGAGAGTGAGAGTAAGATAGATAGAGAGAGACGGAGAGAGAGAGGATGAGAGACCGTGAAAGAGAGTTATCGAGTGTGATGCAATGGAAACTAGAAGGAAAGCTGAAAAAGAGAAGTATTAGAAGGAAGATTCACAAGAATAAGGAATAAATTATGTGATATATGAGAAAAGTGAAAGATCTGATTGTGAGATGATTATGAGTATATATTTTATTATATTTTGTATTATGTTATATCTCGTACGAAAAACTATCGAGTAGGTAAGAAGAAAGACATAGATATAACATATAGTGAAATATCAGACAGTAGTACAATGAGTATTTGAGGAGGAGCTCGAAGGCCGACGGAGAGAGGAGGGGGAACGTTATTTCCATACATGAGCCGTGAGAGGGAAGAGAGAGGGAAATAGTCCTAGCACCGAGTCGGTACACACGACGCACAGAGAGGACGAGAGAACCGGCGACGTCATGTAGTATGAGCGAGTGCTATTGAGCGATGATGTATGACGCTGGGATAGAGTGTAGACTGGTGTGTATGAGATTAGAAGAGAAAAAGAAGAGAAAATGCATTTTTATTGATCAAGTATACGCAGATATGATGCATAACAGACGCGTAGATAGTGTAATAGTATTATGTGGTAAGGTATTTGTGCATGTAGCCTATCGAGTAGAGTGGTTTGGAAGATATAAGGTAAAAAAGAGAACGCAAGAGAAATTTATGAAGATGATGTATTTATTGTATAATTTGGTATGATAAAGTATCGCATAACAGTAGATATGAGACAGCATAGATGAATCCTATAGTAGGTGAATTTATCGGGAGTATGTTCGTATTGATAGCAGTATAGTATTGAAGTATCGAGAGGGTGATGATGGCACAGGAGTAAAGCAGTATCTTTGAATTTCAACGTGAATAAGAATAGAGTAGTATAAGTGTATATAATGTGATATATAGAGTAGATATAGATGATATATATGAGTAATGAGTAATATATAGTAGTAATGTAAATATAGGAGATATAGGTATATATTAATATAGAGAGTATAGAGATGTAGAGAGAAAGGAATGAAAATAATTCGAGAAATAGAGTATATAGTATATATAATATTAATATGATAGAAAATAATGAGTAGAAATAAGCATGAAAGATAGAAAGTAGTAAAGAGAAAATAGAGATAATTAATAAAGATATAAGAATATATTATAGTGATATATAATAGTGATATATAGATGCGAAAAATAAGAATAATCTATTGCTTATGAATTTGTTTTTTTTTAAATGCTGTCAATAATTAATCAATCCTTGCTGATAATTTTATAAATGCCCAGTTTTTTGGGCAGGCAGTTTATGAAATGGAGCAAGAAATGCCTTTACAAAATGCGCCACATGTTTAATAATGCGTGAGCCCAGTGAGGGGCATTTGCCCAGGCAGTACATCACGTAATTGTTAGTAATCATATAGTAGCAATATATATGAAAAAAACAAAAGCAAAAACTAAATCAAGTAACTGACAGGAGTCGTAAAACAGAAGGAGAGGATATGTTATATATAGAAGGTAATAGTAATATATAATATTATATATTAGGTATAAAGATAGATAGATATATAGTATATAGTACGCAGAGAGACGGGGACGAAACCATAGAGAAGAGTGAAGTGAAGGAGAGAGAGGATATAGATAGTAATGAGAGTAATTAGTATAATATTGAATATATAAGAGATATCTATATATAGTGAGTAGGAGATATATATTATATAAATAAGAGAGTAAGAACAGGAATTTTATTGAAAAAAAAAGCCTTAAGAGGCCGTACATTAGCGAAGTCACATATAGTAGTATTAAGTGGAGAAGATATGAAAATTAGATGATTGGAACGAGTTCTCCAAACTCTAAATAATAATAAACGAATAATAATAATAATAATGATAATATAATTATTATGAATAAATTATTATAATTTAATAATAATCATAATAATAATTAATTATTATAATAATAATAATTTGCAAATACTCATATAATAATAACAATCCAATTATTAAATATTAATAATATTACTAAAATATAAATAATTTTAAAATAAATTTTTAAAGAATGGTTGTCAATTTTAACATTTTAGTAAGGAGGATAGAGGACTTTTATAATATAGAAACAGGAAAAATATAAATGAATTCAAAGATTTTATGAAGTGAATTTTAAATAATGATGCGAAATACTAAAATGGCGGAATTTTTGAATATATTATATTAACGGTGATACACTATTTACAACCTTTGTAAGGTTAATGAATAGGTATATTATTGGAAGCATTATTTACGCATATACTCAGTTAATTTTTATACCTATATAGTATTATCACCTCTTAAACATTTATACCCTATATATATACATTTAATACTCTAAGTTATGAGCTTATCAATTATATATGACTCTCTTTTACTACTGTTCATCATCTATTATATCATAACTATTATTTCAGATGTTGTGCTAATACTTAAATATACTATATACCTGGAGTCTTCCTAATATTCAGTGATATTATAGGCGTATATATAAAGTCTAGATTTTATACAATTTATCCCAATGCGCACCACAATGAAAACACCGGTTTTCATCATTCACTGCCACATTCTTACAGATATGTCCGTTTGCAAATATATATGTTTAGCAGTTTACAATATAACAAAAAACTTGAGTATAAAATGTCTATCCAGTAATATATGTAAAATACATTGTTTCGTGAATTCTGGTCCAATGTGGTTCTCTTGTTGACGCGTACGAGTAATATAGAGAGAAAATATTTACTCATAATACTCAATTTTTTTCTATTGATTATTTTCTAAATATTCTTTTACTTTTTTTAACTTATTTGGGTTAAACCTAAGATAAACTTAATTGTTTTAGCAAATATTTTAAAAGTTAGATATATATGTTCACTTCTTTCTCTCCAAATGACCTATAACATCAACTAATTAATGTCAGAGTCTAAAAAATAATTAAAAAAAGGAGTAATTGTCACTTAGGTCACTAATAAATATAATGCAATTCAAATATAATATATTTTTATTTGATTTTATATCTCTCAAAATAAGAATCTTTATAAAAAAATAACATTATTTTATTCAAATAACTTAAAACTTCAATACTTGTGAGAAATTAAGCTTAGAATCTTAATAGTTTCACATAATTATCAAAACTACAAATAGCTAAGCGGAAACCAAATAGAAATAACTTAATTTAATTATTTGAGAATACCTAGGTATAAAAATTTTAACTCACACAATTATAAAAGTAATAATAATTAATATAATATAATAATATAATTATTTGTTTCATTGTTGGTGTGGGACAATAAATAAAAGTGTATGGTCATCATATAGTGATGATTAGGTCAATTGATTAATAGAGTGTAAAGGGATCCTAAATTTTGGATATGAAACACCTTTTATTTGATTTATCCTCCGCATATAAATGTTGATAAACAGACTCTTGTCTTATTTAATAGTCTTGTTGTCTCTGTTTAAATAAACGGCACACTAAAGATAAGCCTAAGGTGTCTCTGTATTCCTGTGTAACTGTGAGAATATCATTTAGTGGGTATTGTGGGGGTTGTGTGTTCCATTTACTTGCCATTTCACCAGGTAGGTGCACCGGGTGTCTGTTATGAAATCTCCTCCTTTTGTGTATATTTTCCAAAGATGGATACTTTAACATAAGATATAATAGTTAATAGTGTTCTACACACTCAGTGTGAGGGTTTGGATTTATTCCCGTGAGGAGAGAATAAGCGACACCGACTCCGCCTCCGGTAGAGGGAGGAATTATAGTCCTATTTATATCAGGTTTTAATACATTTTCTCCGTGCAAGGTCCTAGAGAGCTCGACACAGTCACCGCACTCTCACTGCCTATCTTCGAGTTCGTGGGGATAATAACCCTTTGGTGGTATCTCCTTTCTGTAAAAAAAATAAATGCAGAGAGACTTTAATAGAGAACGAGTGCTGTGTGTGAGTATGGTAACGAGTATATTAGTAATAAGTTTACTATAGGGGTGAATATCGTGAAGGAGTAGGCCCTTCTTAAATCGTTATGTCTATACTATTCATTACTGAATCCATATATTAATTTTTTGTTTTTTGTTTTTTTTTGTTTTTATGCTACTTCTTGTGCGCTTATGATAATATTATATTGACGTTAGATGGGATATTAAGCAAGATAATAAATTTTCGCTGTTTCGCTGTAGCTATTTGTGTTATGTTGTTTTTTGTGATGTTAGTATTAAGTTACTTATGTTTTATGTTATTTTTATTTATTTATATATATATATTTTATATATATATTTTTTTATTATATATATATATAAATTCCACATATATTACTCAAAAGTGACCGAGACATTGGATCCCAGAATTTCACTAGAAGATGTTATTACCGTGTTTTTATTCTGTGATCTAATATTGTGCTTTTGTAAGAATTTAGCAAAGTATTGTATGGATTTTGGACTGGCAGAAAATGTTTTGCCTGATCCTCTTTAATAATTGTCATGTCTTAGTTTACATACTACTGGTTACTTGTATTGGGATTGATTAAGTACCTAAGTTATCTACTTATTATTACGTTTATATCTCTTTCTTTATTTGAGGTTTTGGTAATTGTGAGTAAAATATTAATTTTTTAAATTACTCAAAAGAATTTAATCACTATATTTATCTTTTATAATAGGTGATTAATTATATATAAATATAGTTATATATAAAAATTTGGTGATGTGATGTAGGATTGTATGGATGGGAATTTGCCCCTCAGGCTTCTTTTTTGTAATATTGTTTCGAGAGGAGTTTGTTGTGGAGTATGTATATACAAAATAAATATCAGTATATTTTCACTTTATGTTGTGCTTTCTTTCCTTTTGATATTAATTATATATATTGGTATATATACTAATAGTTAGTGGCCACAGTTTTGATTAGTAGATAATAATATATAGTAGGGTTACTAACTCTATTGATAGATAACTTTTAAATAGTAATGATGCCATAACGTTTATCGTATTTTTATAGCTGTAGATCTATAATCTAAGTATAAGGTGTGGATGTGCAACCAGGGATACCTAATCTCCCATTGTGATTTATGCGTGTGGTATTTTGGTCTAATGTTCTCGAATGTAGTGATTTAAAAGTAATACAAAGAGGTATATGGCAATTTTGTGAGTAGTAGTAACGGGATAAATACGATTTAAATAATAATATTTGACCCGTGAGTGATAAATCACATTTAAAATACCAGAGAAACCAAAAATCATAATTATATGCGAGACCTTTTAAATTGAAATTATATAATTAAATTGAAATATTAATCATGGCGCAGAGCAGGTAACAAATACAATATATGAAAAATCTCATGCGGCTGACCGGACCTGTCAGCATTCCGGTAGCCATTTTATCAGTTAATAATTGATATTTAGGGGTAAATGTGATTAATTAAATGAAAATATATGGTATTAAATTGCACTCATAGTAATTATTCTTATTTTGTATTTATTAGTTATATATATAATATATATAGTTATAATGTATTAAAAAAGTTTTTTTTTATTTATATACCTATACTAACCTGACGCAAGGTCTTTCAATGTTAGACTTATTTACGTCAAAGAACATCGATGTGAATATTTTCATTAGATAAGGTAAAATATTAGTAATAAAAGAGTTTAATATAAGTATCATAATAAATCTGAAGAAAGGTATGTAAGGAAAAGGAATCACATATAATAAAATCTTTGATGAATAGAAGGAAAAAATAGATCAGATATACTATACAGTGATATTAAGTTATAGAATAGTAAGGATGAAAGGCGTTAACTCATTACCTAAGTCATTATTAAGAAAATCAATATTAATGTTAAACTTTAGATTAGCTATCACACACCGATAATGTTATTATGAAGCAATAGTAGTGCACTGGGTATAGCTATTTCACGTCAGGTGGCAAGAATGATGTATGCGCTTTTCGTGAGAAAAATTAAATTTAAAAAAACCAAGTAAATAAAAATTACACAATACAACATAAGATCTTCTAAAACAAAATTCTCGCTAATTTGCAAAATCTGGACAATATAACGTTTTCTTCTATTATATATTTCATTCACAAAGATATTATATCATAAAGTTGAGCTAATTCTATGAAGAGAGAAAGAAAGATAATATTTTGTAGATAAACGGGACTACATTAAGAAATATTCTGATAAATAAGTTAAATACTTTAACTTACCTAAGATATATTCAAAATCTATTTTTCAATTTATAATAAAGGTGACCACACTAAAGTAACAGTCTAAAAAAAAGTGTAAGATAATATTCAAACAGATAAAAAAAAAAAAAAAAAAAAAATAAATATAATAAAAAATTGTATTAATAGATTAATTCGCCATCGTAATAGTATATATGGACTATTTCACAAGATTATCGCTATAGGAAAATGTAACAGTAGATACACACAAAATGAATACTCATCACTTCTTGCGTAATTACATTCCAGTTGTTATAAGTTTTTTGAATTTATGGAAAGTAGTCCTAATAATATATTCCGGGAGACAATTTGTCCAAGTGAGATTGTATTTTGATTATGATCTTTAACTAGACTTTATAATACCTTCTTCATCCATATTTATAGAGTCTAATTATATTTGTGGTGCGTCTCTTTCGTGAGTTTCTCAGAAATTCAGACTTTTTGCTACATCCTATGATCATGATTTTTAGACAACGAAATTTTTATTCGTGCTCTAACTGAAGACGAACAGCGATTAAATGACTGATAACTCGATTTAGAGACGTTAATGTTTACTTTATTATTGGTATATAACAAATACATAGTAAATAATAAAATGAGATTAGATTATAGTTGATGGAAGGCACATCGAGAGATTTTGTATATTATCACAGAATAAGAGGACATAACAAATAGGCGTTTTACTAATTAACGAAATACCATATTGATTATTCGTAGTTCAACTATTGTGATGGGAGTTTATCTATTTAAGTACTTAGTATTGGGAGATATACTCACATGATTATGAGAGTTTGTCTGATTTCTTAATTTGAAAGGTGCAACTAGTATGTCTTACACTTCAAAAGCGCCTACCGCCTTAACTGCTGCTCGATCATTGTTTCTATTTTGTTTCGCCATTTATTTTAGTTCTTTCATAGCTGTGCTCAACAATATCACTTCTTACCATCTCATAAACCCGCAATTTTGTATAATTCCTTCTCGGATTTAAGTATGCTTTACACACAAATCAAATCGGGCAATAACTCGATTTGTGGCACATTCTCTTATTCTTACTTGTTTCTATACGTAAAATTAGCATCAATGCTGATATTTTCCGACAAATAGGTCAATTTATTTCTATCAAGCGCCGCAACTATATAATCAAGCTTCAATTTTATCAACTTGTAAAATGTGCACTTGGTGGCTTAAAGATATAATTATAAGAATTAATGCGGCTACTGGAAGTTACTGAAATTAACTATTTTGTCCTTGCGAATAGGATAATGAGACACTAATGCGTAAAAATTTCGAAAATTTACAGGAACAGTGTACATACGAAAATTGATATTTAATACAAGAGCAAATATGCGTCGAATTCGGAAGAGAATGGTCAACTGGTACCCATGTTTTGATAGATGATATGGGTATAATCAATTGAAATTATAATATATTAAAAGCTTTATAATAATCAATTATTGCGTTAGCACAAATTATAATTTGAATAAAGCTCCCCATAAAACTTAGATATTTGATCATTTCAGTTTTCTTTGAAATTATATAATTTTGGCTTATACATAATTTGTGGTTTTTAATGTTATATTTTTCGTGATTCTTTGTTATTCAAAACATTTTCTACAGAAATAGTGACTAGTGTCCATTGACACAACAGCTAGATATACACTTAAGTATAATTTGTTTATAGATATAATCTATAATTGCCTCACACTCACTCATATGCATAACATATAAGTAGATATATATATTATTATTTAGCACACATATATACACAGAGATGAGAAACTGTGAGATAAGAGAGTATGCATTAGCAGAGCAGAGTCATAGCACAAATATCGTGTAACAGGAGAGAGAAACGGAGGTTTCTATTAGGCTTCAATGATGATTTTATAGATACACATTTGTGATCATATAAAATCTATATATAACTTGGTGTAAAGAATCTATACTCACTAAGGATTAAATTTATATAAATCTTACTATAAATATATAGTAATAAACTTTTCAGTCAATTTATATTTAATTGAAGGCGTGTTTGTTTTATATATCTTATTACTACTGGTAAACAAACTGGAGATATAATGATTTGTCATAGTGAATTAGGAATGAATCTAGCAGGAGTACTATATAGAAGTATGAGGAGGTAAAGGGAATTATTATAACTTACCATTGTCCAGTGAATAAGATGTTTATATTTTATAATGATAAAAATAAACGATAAGTATAATAAATAATATATTGGTCAGGTTACTTACCAAAAATTTTAGAAAGTCATAAGTATTATTTTACTATTATAAATTATTATAATACTACTACTACAAATATATAATTTTAAAATAATGTATACACCACGCAAACCAGCGCGGGTTTGGGGTGTAAAACTTATGTAAACTAGTAACTTATATAGGTAAATATATAAACTATCGTCTCGCTATGTACATTTCCCTGATAAATTGGGTACTTTCTCCCTCTCATTGAGAGTGCTTAGGACTAACCTTTGCAATATCTATTTTCTCAGAAACTTCTGTGTCACAATCTTCACGTATTTTACTCACGTCTGATTCTGAGATCTTAGTTTATATTTATGTTAGCGTTTAAAGTGGATACTACGGACTGAGAGAAGATGAGTCGCACAACATTTCTGTGCTACGGGGACTGCTACACTTAAGTGTGCATTGGATGCTCTGGAAGACACACTTAATCTACCATTTGGATGACTTGTGAGTTACACAACCTCATTTCTTGCAATTCTGCCACACGGTGACGAGTTACTGCACGCGTAGTGCGCGACTAGGCTCTGCAGCACGTTAACAATTTTAGAGTATTCAAGATGTGAGATGTTTTTAAGTTGAACATCTTCATGTTGATTTAAATGATACCGTATGAAACGTCACTAGGTTAAATGTATTATGCTGATGTGCTCATGTTATGGTACCTCTCCTTTTAGCCGAGTTTTGAAAGGGTAGTAGTGCCTTCCGTGCCTGACTTTTTGCATATTTACCTTTGGTCGGTAGTTGCGTCTGCACAGCGTAGGTGCGCACCATATTATCGGTGTGCTAGTGTTAATGTTTGTGTGACAATGGACTAAACCACGTTTTCCACTCTCATCATATATATACAGCGATGTGTTCATTACACACATACGCTCGATTGGACATAGCATCGACAATACGATGTTCCAAACAGCGTATAAATCTCGAGCACGCAAGAGAACGCGAACACACAGCACTGATCACTTTCTTACTCAACACTCATCGATCCCTACTACACACACAGCACTCATCACTGTTACCACTTGTTTCCTATCTAATAGATCTTTGAAACCTTCCCAACTCGTCGATTCATTCTCCTCTACAGCATCAATTCTTTGAGAATCCTCCATATCCACTTTTTAATCGTGCATTTAGTCTGTGTCGCTAGTCATTAACGGCATATTCTGGCGCTCTGAGTCTACTGACGGATATACTTCACTCTCTGATTTATGGTTTTTCGCATTTAGGAAGCTCCGGGGAGACTCTAGCGTCGTGTATCGCTGCTTGTGGAGGACCAAATATACTATAGGCTATATTCAGACCGAGTACGTTCAGCTCTCGTCATTTTACCTCTCTTGCTTTCTCACTCACCCGCAGACGACTCCCTGCCCATACTCAGAGTTTCCTCTTTTTCTTTGCTTACTTATGTGTCTAGTTTTCTTTCAAATCGCTAAATCGCTCGCTATGCCATGCAACACACTAGGGAGCGACGACTCATCATATCATCTTACATCACACTGGCCAATAGTGTGTTCCTCAGGGTTCTGTCCTTTCTCCAACTTTTTCTCTTCTACTTTTTTCAGTAATGATTTTCTCAACTAGACAACCATACTTCTAATTACTGTGTTATTACTACCCGCCTGACTCGTGTCTATGGGCAGGTGCGACCTTGATTTTCTTCACAAGCACTCATTCTCAAATTCTACTCCGACCTCCTCGGTTCTCTCTTTACTTCGGGTAGAATTCGGCCTCTGCGGGCTGCGAATTATTGCTTTGCGAATTCTAACCCGTTCGGTCTCCCGCTTGCTTGTGATCCTCGGAGGTACTTCTTGACCAATCTTTCTTGCTTTCGCGGGTGAAGTCGTCTCGAGAGGCCAGTTATAGTCCGGATACGGATTTTTTCAGATTCGTGGTGTTAAAATACCCAACTTCTACAAATCTCCATCTCTAAGGCGGCGTCTTTTTCGTCTAACTTTTTTCTACTCTCTTCTTGCGACATGTGTCTCATCTTGGGAGTCAGTATTCGTGCGTTGTGAGCAGATTTATTATTTAACATCATCTTGCCTAACTATAAACTCATAAGAATATTACTGCCCTCTCTAGGAAGTCTTACACTTTTTACTACCTCTACACGGTTTGCTCATTGGCGCGACCATCAAAGAAAACTGGAAGTTCCTGTTTAGACTGGCGGATCATTTTTTTTCCTCTTTTCAGTTACTCCAGCTCTATACAAGAGCCTTCTATGTGCGCCACTCCTTATGTTGTAAAAGAGTTGGGAAGAATGGCGGTCTCGCATAGTCGTGGGGGGAGTGTTCTCGTGGAGATTTCCAAGTTTCTGTTTCGGCTTGTGTGTGGCACTCAGTGTTGGTCTTACCAACGCGGACGCCAAGGCTTATAAACTGTTTCTGTGACTGTTGGCACTATACTTGAGGTCTTTTCTTTGCGGCGGAATGTTGGTGTGATCGAGCTTTTTTTATCTTTCTCATAATACGGAGGTTTTACAGGTTTTATACGATACTTTATCTGGACCGGTGCCAAGGCGGCCTTTCCATTCCCTAATTTTCAAATCATGTGCATAGAAGAAGTAGGCTATGCATACCTCGCGGGATTTTAGGATAACAACACCAATCTCGGCACTGTAAAAACATACTATAAATATCCAAATCGCCTTCCGTAAACACAAGAGTGGCTTGTCAATGTCCAATTTGTGAGCATCGCTTTTGACGATAGTTGAGTTTTTCAAGTGGGGTTTGGAATGTGATTTATTGGGTATACTACTATATTTGGAGGTTTTGCGGTTAAAAAATGGCTTAAATGCGGAAGAAAAGGTAATTATACCTGAACTTGAAAGGGTCGTATCGACAGGCTACGTTTGTCGTACACCGCGCTCCGCCGAAGCCTTGGGCTATGAAAGAAAGATGAAATTTTCTTTACAAATTATACTTTAGTAATATATATATATATTAATATATTATATATACTATATATATATATATATATATAATATATATATATATATATATATGATATAATAAAAACATGGCAGTAATATATATATATATATATATTATATATTATATATAGTATATATATATATATATATATATATATATATTATATATATATAATATATAATATTAATTAATATTAATATATAAATATTATAAAATATATAATTTAAATATTAACCACCATTTGGGGCCCCAAAAAAAAATTAATATATATAATATATATAATATATATATATATATATATATGATATATATATATATATATATATATATATATTATAATATTATATTATATATAATATATTTTATTATGTATTAATTTATTATTAATTATTATTATTATATTATTATTATTGATTATTATTATTTATTTATGTTTTTATAATCGACAAAGGTTTACGAAAAAGTGTTATATATCTCTGTTCTTCTTTCTTCGATCCATTTCATTGTGTGGATCGGAATTCATGCTTCTTCTCGCATTCATGCACAAAATCCGGAGCAAAAACAGCAACAGTCGCAAAACCATTAACAACAACAATACAGACAACTAACAACAATCAACAACTAACTAACAACAACAACAGCCTACGACAACAAACAAACAGGAACAACGTGAAGCCACTGACAACCCTCGCAAAAAAGCTATGAAGTGTTCGAGCTAGAGTTCCACATAGGCATTAATGTCATTCGATGCATCGATGCATCGGTAAGTGCGTAGTAATTTTGATATTTGCGCAATATATGCAACTACACTCACACACATCACACAGCAACACACACACAACGACCACAGCATTACTACACCAGCACGCACACATGCAGCACGCACGAGACGCAACACGCACGCACAACACACATCAACGCAACACACAGATGGGAAGCACACACACGCACACTACACACACTACACACACACACACACACCTCACACACACACACAAGCACACAAGCACACACAATACCCACACAACACCACCACAACACACACACACAGCACACAGTCACGCCACACACTTATAATTATTGATTTTATTAATTATGTATTATATATTATTATTATTGATTATTATTATTATCATCTGTTATCATTATTATTTATAAGTTGAAAACGCACGTCGTAATAGAAATCAAATTATTATTTGATTTTACAAAATCATGTCAGAAAGTGTATTGAACACAGCCTGTCTTACTTGTGATTGGAGGGTGTAAGCCTTATCTCAATTCACCCTCTCCACTGTGGTTGGTCAAGAATTATAAATGGCCCCTTGTGTTTGGTGACGTCAGCCTTATCTCTATTACCTCTACACTGTGTTTTGGCGAGAATTATATACGATCCCTTGTGAGTCTAAGCTCGTTTCAAACTATAGTCGCTCTAGCTGTTGACCTGTGAAGAAGTTCTCTACCCTATCTTAAAAGTGTACCGTTTCCAGAAAGAACACAATATGATTCGTCTTAATAGGTATTGACCTCCTGTAACAAGGACATCTTCAGTGGGAAGTTAGATGCCTGGTTGCGGATTGCATTCTTATATTAAAAGAAACACGAATGGTAACTGAATTCCTTCACGTGTGTTATGTAATTCATCATATTACAACACATCGGCGTGTTTACATGAGTTCCCCGATGAATTACTGAGTAGATTTAGTAAAACAGTAGCGAAGGATTCGATGTGCTACTGATTAACAGTTTACATCCCTAAAGCGGCTTTAGAGAACTAACTCGAAAACAGTTTTCAGTCGCAGGAGCAATTAGGAGGCAATAGTGAAAAACAGGCTTTACTCTAACCTTGCTAAACATGCTAACTACAATTGTAGGCGATGGTAAGTTAGACTATGGGAAAAAGGCTAGTGGTTTTTAAGCGAAGCATTTTGAACCGTACTTCACAATGGAGTTGCTTCATCTCAAGGATATCAGGTATCGGTTGAGAGTGGTAATTGTGCAGAGGTAGGCGGAAGGTGTGGCTAGGGCATATGAAGAGAGTGAGTGTGTTATCTAACTATGTAACAGTCGTTCATTATATGTTATACGAGGAATACTACGCATTCAAGAAAATGATGGTTGATGATTCTGATACTGTTATTAACGATTCTAGAGACCTATCGATGTGCAGAACAATTTCAATTACATTCTTCTAGAAAACGTATGGGCTGAAAGCAATCTATGCGGGAAACCGCGATCCAGAGGCCAAACAATACTATATATCTGAGAGGGAGCTTTTTTACATATGGTGCTTTCGGACCGGCATGCGGTTAGACAATTGTTTACTAATGAAGACACGACATAAATGACTGGGCAATATTTGTAAAGATTTAACAGAGGTATTAATCTTGAGTCTCGTGAAGTTCTGTGAATATGTCTATATCAGTTTTATATACCCTTATAAATATTTTTAATATTATTGTAAATGTAATTTATTTTAAAATATTTTAATATTTCCAATGTAAATATTTAATTTAAATATATACAGGTCTGCGATTATAAAGTCTGAGGTATGTAGTAAAGGTTTTAACTGAAGTTCTTGCTTTAACATCGTCGAGTAAACCGTTCGTGTATAATATATATATATATATTATTATATATATACTTATTATACTATATATATAATATATATATATAATATAGTATATATATATATATATATATAGTATATATATATGCTCTTCACTATATGCTTCGAAAGTTGCAATTGTAAACATGAGCACGCTACGAAGCTATGAATTGTGGGTAAATTCATGTTTTTTCTTCAGGCCCTGCCACATTGCCATGGTGGCGGGTCCCTACTAGGCCTGTGGGAAAACCTTTCTGCTGTTAAAACCATATAAAGGATGGTGGAAGTTTTTGAGCATATTACACCTGTGAAAATAGATCCTGGTGCTATTAGTGTAACCAGGAGAAGTTTTAATGCAATATAAATAATAATAGTAGAATTCCATGAAGGTGTATACGATATTAAATCATTTGAAAATGTAAGAGGTCATAAAAGTTAGTAGTTCTGGACGACATGCTGCACAAGTTAAACGAAGATATAGCTGAGACGTTTACGGTGTATTCCCATCATTTAAATATATCTGATAATTTTTCTGCATGACAAATATTTTCATCAAAGCAGACACATGAGGACTGTTTCTTTAAACACTCAGTATCTTAGTATCTGATCCTGTTTGGTCAAAGAAGGAGTATGAGTCAGGTGAATTCCTATGGTCGAACAGATGTTCGCCGTCAGCAAGAATAAGAAGTTCTTGAAAGTATATAAAGAAGTTACCTTCGGACCTCTGTGGTTGCATCGGATACTTTGCTGTGTGAAACTTCACCCTAGGACCTGCATAGAGTCCTTGCTGCCGCACTAACATTCATTCCCAGCGAGGTAGAAACTGTGTACATTCCTGAATAATGAGTAGTTTTAGTTGTAAAGTATTTACCTCTTTTAAAAAGATTTAAAAAGCTGAATACCGGCTTGAAAAGAGAAATAATCCTGTGATTGATGAGAAGTTCACCCCAGTGTGTAATGTGACTCTGCTTTAAATCTTATAAAGGGGAATGTTCCTTTAAACAGGCCTCAGAAGGTAAAGCTGCGTCGACATAGAAACACCATTAAAAAACTCTCGCGTAACATAAAGCATCTGAAAAATAAAAAGAAGGTGTTGCAGAAGGGAGGTGGTGTATTCCTGCCTCTACTTTCTCAGTTATTGCTCCTCTGATTACCAAGTGGATATCTTCATAATGAAGAAGGTCGCTGTATTACCGTTTAACGAGTATGAGAAAATGAAATGTAATACTACTCCATCGTTGCAGAGAGCCCACACTCAGCCTACACAACCACAGCCTTACGGGGTGTCGTCCTCACTGCAATTTCCACCCCCAAATCATCAACATCATTTCTCTCTAGAGAATCAACAACCTTTGGAGTCCTGCACAAAAATTCACCAAGCCAGCTCTGCTTACAGCTTAGATCGACCCTAAAGTCTGAACAGATAAGCAATTACAGCAAGAAGGTGTAATTAGATATTAAATTACAGACATAACATCCAAGAGAAGAGTATCTTATACTCAAGATGCAATGCAGAAATTTATTAAGTCTCAGGATTTCTGCAATCTACAAAGGACCAACTAAATAAGGTCTGACGTTAATAGGATAAGCAATTTTGCCACATAGAAGTAAAGACCCGAGATGAATGATAGAAGACAGCTTAAGAAATATCTAGAGGAGACCTTTTGCCAGCCAGGGGTCGCAAGATCGGTCTATACTCTCTATAATATTTAAAAGAACAAATAGTCTTGGAATGTAGTTAGGCAAATCAATTATTGATGATGTAGATAGTTTAAAGGGGTCAAACATTGTGGATTTATAGTCTGATTCTCTCCACGTGAATTGGAAGAATAGAGCTGTAACAGGATGGCTACAATCCAGCAAGAGCTTCATACTATAAATTTTCGCACGCTCTTTAATCTGAACACACGCGATTAGCAGACTTGGATTGATATCCTAAAACGCCAGGCCTGTTCTAGTCCTTCAGGCATGTGCCCTATCGCTTTCAGAATAAATTTGCAAACGTGGTTAAAGGAAGAATGAAGAAAAAAGCCGTACAGCCAATCTTAAATGGATTAATTCATAGTCAAGCTGTGGTGATTTAATATTATTAAATTCATTATATATATATATATATATATATATATATATAATATATATATATATATATATATAATAAATATATTAATATAATAATACAGATAGATATATATAATATAATTTATAAGAAATAAATTTTTGTTCATTGTTCAAATATGCTTCATCTTGTGATAAATGAAATTCATCATATATAGACAACTATGTTTTATATTTTCCTTTAACCTGATATATATATATAAGAATATATATATATAATGATATATATATATATATTAGTATATATTATATATATATATATATATATAATATATATATATATATATAGTATATATGATATATATAAAATGTTTTTACTCATGCCAGTAGAGCATCATGGATGGCTAAAGGAAGTGGTTGATTAGTATTATACGTAACGATGTGAAGGAGCCTAATAGCTATGGTGGATTCACAAGGTTTGCCTCGAGGTTTCCGGACATTGGACGGAAAGAGTTGAAAGCATATCTAGAAGGTGAGGAGGCTTTCACTCTACATAAACCTGTTCGCAGAAAATTTCCTACCCGGAAAACCATAGCCCCCTGTCTCTCGATAGCGTATGGCAGCTGGATTTATCCGAAATGGTTAAATACAGCTCGTACAACGATGGATATCAATACATACTTTTCACCATTGATGTGTATTCTAGATATTTATGGTTGAAACCTTTAAAAGATAAAAAGTCAGGTACTGTAACTGAGGCCTTGAGAGAAATTATAGAGGGTGACAAGCGATGGCCAAGAATGCTGTGGACTGACCGAGGCAGTGAGTTTCTAGGTCGTGAATTTCAAGAATTAGTTAAAGAGCACGACATGGGGTATTACAATACATTCTCAGTGAATAAAGCAGCTATAGTTGAAAGAGTACAGCGTACTATCAAGGAGAAAATGCCACCGATACTTTACCCGCATGAACACTTTTAAGTATATTGACATACTACAAGACCTTGCTCATTCTTATAATAGATCGTTCCATAGAACTATAAAATCTACCCCTCTAGAAATGTCGAAAATAAACCCTACGATGGTGGATCATTCACAACGAAGAGTCAGGAAAATAAAGGATAATTCAGGTGTGGGTGCCTAGGCGATTAGTTACGAGTCTCCAGATCAGGCTGAAAGGTTTAGGCATAGGCTACGAGACAGGGTGTCATACAGAGGTTTCAAAAGTCCACAATATTCGCACGACTTTCCTTACGTGGCTAAAATAGATTATTTGGAGGATTTTTACACGGTGAAAAGAATAAAAGGAGTTTTACAATAACAGGAAATACAAAAAATACGCTTTCAATCCTGAAAGTAATGTGTTGTAGAAATTTGAAAAGATTAATAGGCTCGAAAAGGAAAGGGGCAAATATAACAGTACTTGGTTATAATGGGTAGGCAAGATCCTGAACAAGTTTAAACTCGTATATTAAGAAGGCAAGTGAAAATTAAGAATCTTCTAGGCAGTATTCATTGAGACCATGGCGGGAACAGATCACTTCTATTTAACTCTCTGCCTTCATCGGCTTCGATGAATCTTCATCCTGATAATAAGCTCTCAGACTTCACGACAGAGTTACTGAACCCTATTGACATTGAAAGAGACGTTTATGAAGTCGGGCTGTGTGAAGTGATATTAAATACAGATGTGGAAAATGTCCCGCATAATCTTTTTTGGATGCATGTTTACAGAAGTGTAGATTTGTGTTGAAACTATATTGTATGGTGGAAGAGCACAGGCGCTTTAAATCGTGTCACTATGGGAACAAGAGAATACTTTTAATGGAAAAAAAGAATAAATTTTTTAAAAAAAAAAAAAATGAGGAAATGATACAAATGCTTAGTGATTTCAAAAAAGTTTTCAAGTATAATTCAAAGATTTTGTTTTTAGGAATATAATATGTGTAGAGATCTACATTTACAATAGCATATATTCCATTCCCTCGCGATGATGAAATATTAATTACTTGAGATCACGCAGGCCATTACACCTTAGAGACATTCGATGTGTTTCCTCAGAGATCGTCATCGGCAAGCGGAACACGTTCACGAAACGTGAAGGTTGGTTTAGATGTCCCCATGATGTACCTACTATGTGCTGAAAAGGGTTTATGAAAACAGTAAAAAACGACATATAAACCAGGGAACCGAATTAATCGACGAGCAAAGAACAGGGTGTTACATGATACCTGTAATCACCTCCGAATGCTCAACATCCTGGAATGGCATAATGTTTACACGACATTAGTGGAACATCCAAGTATGTTGGCATACAATGACAGCTCCTGCTTTTAAGGGTAGTTTATGTTTCCTCAAGAGAGAAGGTAGATAACATTCCCAAAGTGTGCATCATCTCTCACTGAACAGGTCATCGATCGGGTCTATAAGAGTACATATAAAGGACGTGAAGGGCGGCCATACCCATTTACAAGCGGCACATTGATGTGTAAAGTCCACATTAGAAGAAACGAACCTCAGCAGCTATGAACATGATGGAAACATTTAATTAAATCAGAAATTGAAAATCTCACTATAGCTACATGGAATTCATTCAAGAAATAGATGCCTCTGGCAGGATATATAAGGGATATAATCAATTGCATTTTTTTCATTCATTGGTATACTCTCTGCAGTGTAAAGATAGTATAGGAAAGAAGCTCCAAGCTACATAAGTAATAAGCATGGAGAGAGTATTCATTGGAACGAGATCACAGAGAGGATACGGTCTTGGAGGATTTTTCACTAAGCTATTGCGAAGCGCCATCCCCGTATTTAGAAGAGGGGGTGAATATCTAGGTAAAAAAGCTATAAGAACAGGCCTGCACACGATGCAAGATATAGCGACAGGAGCCAATCCGCGTGCTTCATTAAAAAGGCGAATTGCCGAGGTTTCCGACGAGATGCTCGATGACGTTAAACGCAAAATAAGACGTAGAATGACAGGTCAAGGCAGGTCTAAAGTTAAAGGACGCAGGAGTGCAGCAAGTAGGAAAAAGCCAAAGATGAAGAGAGCTCTGAAGAAGAAGCAAGTCCGCAAGAAAATCACAGTGCGGAAAAACCCTAAGGCTAGAAGGCCCAAGTCTACAAAACGTACTGATGTATTCACCATTTAACTACTAGATGGTGTCTTTAACTACAACCTTCGGCTAACATGTATATAAGGGGGTACATCTGAAGTCTTGTTCATTATTCAGCCTAACACCGCCCCGGCAAGATGCATTTCCTTCACCCTGCTAGTCCAGACTGCTGCAAGAGCGAATTGGATCTCTTCTCGATGATTCCTACTCAGATTAGCGTGAGCGACAGCAACTTCATCAGCATTAATCCCACACACTCGATCACCAGCACTGACGTTCCTTTAGAGTTCAATATCCCAGGCACATCAGACCAGTATCTAGATCCATCTAATGTATTTCTATATTTTAAAACGAAATTGACAAACCCTGATGGTACAGACCTTCCTACAGGTGACGACCACATAGTGTATACAGAGCCGAACTTTCTATATTCTTGTTTTAATCAGATTGATGTTTACCTCAATGAAACTTCGCTCGGCACTTCAGCAGCTAGTCATCCTTATAGAAGCTACATAGAACATCTACTGAACTTTTCTGATGATGCTAAGCAGTCTCATCTTCAATCATGTGGTTTTTACAGCTTCAAAGATGAGGATGCACATGTGTAGCTAAAGCTGCTAAAGTCATAAACAACACTTACGAATTCTACGGTCGTTTAAATGGTGATATATTCTCTCAGGAAAGACTTATTATACCATCTGTAGATGCAAAAATCCGCTTGTCCCGATCAAGTCCGAAATTCGCACTTAAAAATAAAAAGTGATCCTACATGCCACGAACTGCATGTCCAGAACCTATCTTCAAACTGCTAGAGGCTTTTCTCTCTATGTTAGAAAAGTGAAGTTATTTCCCCAAAGGCATTTGGAAATTGGGAGAAGTCGCTTTTAACAACCACGCCAAGTACCTCAATCAGAAGAGGTGGAAAACCAAGTTTTAACTTCACTCACGTTTATCAAGCATTCCCATTCCAAAAATTATTGTTAGCGGAAATTCCTACCTCAAAAGTAATAGCTGGGAATGTTAGAACACGAGGCCATATTCAGGTCATTATAAAAAATCACCATATAAATTCGCGCCCTTTCAGACCTTAGGGTGTCAGTTTACATGTGATATGGCAGCCTTTACGACGTGATTATGAAATGTCGTATAATGGGGTACAATCTCTATGTTCACGACTCCACGATCTAATAGCCAACACTGTTTCATGTGGTGATAGCGGTACGGGTATGAATCTTGAAGAATACGCGACGAATAGTAACTTGTATGCGTTTGATCTCAGCCCGGATCTTTCAGCTTGTAACGCAAGTCATTTAAACATTCTGAGAAAGGGGACATTAGGCCTCAATCTTTCATTTAGCGGAATCTGCAGACATCCATTACCGTCATCGTCTATCTGGAACACCCTCAACTTATTGAAATTGACAGAGCCCGTAATGTGCTTTTGAATTACTAAAGATGAATGAAAAAGAAATAAAAGCTATGTTTAAAAACGAACCTCGATTTTTAGGGGTGTTCGCTATTAATGAAGTAGTTTCTGTGAGGTTGAAGAAGGATAGGCGGCTTCGTGTTCAATCACTTCTATCGAGATGTGACATCGCGGGCCACTGGATTCATCTACAATGAGAAGAACGGAAAAAATGTATACCTGATTGTTCTTTAAACTTGAAATTTATTCTGGATAATCATTACATCATTTCCTTTTTAAAATGTAACAATATAAATTATGTAAAAACTTTGGCTAGGGCTGTCCAACCATCGTTCTCTGCTTTATGTGGATTTTATTGTATTTATTTCATCAAGTGTTTTTTAAACGATATCTGTGTCAATGATTTTGTAAATATTTTCGATGCTAAAAATTTATATGTCAATGATTATTTAGTTTCCGAATACATGATGAAAGCTTTAAAATAAAAACGTATTTTACTATCGCTTTTTCCTTTATTAATATATATTATAATATATATAATAAAAAAATATATTTTTTTATATTTTTTTTTTATATATATATATATATATATATATATATATATATATATATATATACATCGAGAAATTCCTGATGATAAATGGTAAAGCCTCATGAAAATTCACGTTTATGACGTTACTAGTTTAAAGGTATGGGGTTAGACTGTTTCTGTTGAAGGCATCAGTATCGCTGAGGAAGTTGTAGCGATAACAGCTCTGGTCATTATAACGCGTTTTAAAAAGGCGGTAGCTATGGGTGTTATATCGTATATTCAAAAGTGCTGGTTCATTTTAAAATCTTGGTATACATGTGTCAGTCACACATCGGATTTTTCAGATAGACATCCTTACACACCCCGTGATCCCACAAGAATACGTGTTATATGTGCATCAGATGATGTAAATGGTTATAGAATGCGAGCTTCAGCTGCAGCGAAGGAGGGACGTGAAACTGTATACTTCGATATATCATTGAAGTGTAATGGAGGTGTTTCAATAATGGATGGGCAAATAGAGAAAATAGTCGAGAAAAATAGCATGTTTAAAACATATTCAGTCAGCGTAGAACGATTTAGAATACAGATCCCTCTCCCTATCCGAATAAAACTTTCAGCTAAGATACGCCTCTTGGCCGCCCAAGATCTTGTGGGCTGTGCAAGAACGAGGCTGATTAACTATATAATATCCATTATAAGAACAGAAGTTTCTGGAGAATTTACAATATTCCCGCCTGACGCCCAAGGGGACGTTTGCGGGTGGAGATGATATATATATATATATATATATATATATATATATATATATATATATATATATATATATATATAATATATTTATCATATATATTTTTATATATAATAATATATATATATTATATTATATATATATATATTATATATATATATATATATATATATATATATGCATAACTAATAAAAAACTATTTTAAAATGATGGTTTCACTCTCATACCTGGGTAAAAATAATATCGCTGTTGGTATGTGAACTTTACCACAGAGGAAATTATAAACAATTCAACGATGAAGACTGACTTGTATCTAATTCTTTAATAGTCAATAGCCTAGCTTATCAACGTCGAACACGTCATGTACAGAGACCGTAAATAATACCACGCTTGTATTTGTTTGCTTTGTTTTCTGCTTCATTTTGAGCAAAATATCTCAAGACCGACGGCCTCAGGGTAGAACTTTCATCGAGGACATTCCACACCTTCTCTCTCTCTCTCTCTCTCTCTCTCTCTCTCTCTCTCTCTCTCTCTCTCTCTCTCTCTCTCTCTCTCTCCCTCTCTCACTCTCGGAAAAAGTTTTCTTGAAATTGATGGGTGCATCAAAGAGAGTTTTTTTAAAAATAATAATAATAATAATAATAATAATAATAATAATAATAATAATAATAATAATAATAATAATAATAATAATAATAATAATAATAATAATAATAATAAGAGGAAGAGGCTGAAGAATGGAAAAATGATTCGAAGAAAAAACCTTCAGATTTAAATCACATTCATAGCTTTTTTTTTTTTTGGGAGGGTTTTGATAGTTGTTCGCTCTATCTTCTTAGAAGAAACGTTGTTGTTGTTGTTGTTGTTAGGACCTTAGATGTGCATCCTTAGGATTTGTTGCTATGTGGATTTCAATTGGCGTAAGCTCGAGGCTTATAAAAAGAAACGATTCATGTTTGTGATGGCATTGGCTTGTTGGTATTCTTATGTTGTTTTTGTTATTTGGTTATTATTGTTGTTGTTGTTTGCTATTTGGTGTTGATTGTTGTGTGTGTATGCTCGTTGTTAAGGTTTTGTTACTCTCAACTGTGCTGTTTATGTACATGATGAAGAAGGTGAAGCTCGGTCATTAAGGAAATGGATCGAGAAAAGTCTCTCTCTCGTCTCTCTCCTCCTCTCTCTCTCTCTTTCTCTGGTCTCGTCTCTTTCTCTCTCTCTCCTCCTCTCTCTTCTCTCTCTCTCTCTCTCAAAAATTTATAAGATTATTTTATATGTACTTAACTCGGGGTGTGATGTAGCCATCGCATATGAGAAAATATATAAATAGAATGATTCAATGTGATATCTTAAATTGTGTGGTAGAATGGAGAGAATTGCAGTGAATGAGTGCTATGTAGTATATGATATAATAATATATATATACATATTATAGTATATATATTTATATCTATTTATTTATATACTATAATTATTATGAAGAATGGAAAAATGATTCGAAGAAAAAACTTCAGATTTAAATCACATCCTTTTTTTTTTTGGAGGGTTGATAGTTGTTCTGTCTGTCTTGTGTGTTGTTGTTGTTGTTGTGTGTTGTTGTTGTAGGGGCTTAGATGAGCATCGCTTAGGGGGGTTTGTTGCCTTATGTTGGATTCGTTGCATACACTTGGTGAGGTGCTGTGTCCTGTGTTCGGATCGTGAGGAGGATTATTGTATTTTGCAGTGGCTTGCGTAATGGTTTCGTCTGTTGTTGTGTTGCTGTTGTTGTTGTTGTTCTTGCTGCAGCTGTTGGTTGTTGTTGTTGTTTTTGCTGTGTTTAATGGTTTTGTACTCCTCTCTGTTTTTTGGCTGATGGGTTTGTCATTGGATGAAGAAGAGCGATTGGAAGCCCGGTCCATAAGATAAATGGATCGAGGAAATAGGAACATCTCCCTCTCTCTCTGTTCCGTCTCTCTCCTCTCCTCTTCTCTCTCCTCTCTTCCGTTCTCCCGTCTTCTCCTTGAGGTCTGTCCTCATGTCTTCCCTTTTTCTCCTCTCTCTCTCTCTCTTCCTCAAGTAGAAACGCATCTTTCTTCTTTAGCAAATGCAATGATAAAATATTATAAATCATGAATGATTAATGTAAATAATTTAAATGTTTTTAAGATGGAGATGAATTTGCAGTGAATGAGCATATATACTATATAATAATTATATAATATATATATATATATATATTACTATATTATATATATATATATATATATTATATCATTTTTAAGTACACATGCCATATATAATATATATATATATATATTATAGTATATATATATATATATATATATATATATATATATATATATATATAATATATATATATATATACTATATATATATATATATATATACTATAT